>CM019152.1:11859365-12066146 GCA_009733165.1 Naja naja
GAACAGGGCTCTTTAACAAAAGGCAGCTTAAGGACAAGTTTTTCAAATCTTTCACATTTTCTTTGTGACAAAATTACATCAAATATCTATATGACAAAAAGGATTGACATTGTATTGATTCCCCCCTTATCATCCAATTTGTACTGATTTATAAAAAAGAAAATCTGATTATTAATACTTCTGGCTATAATAGTGTCTGCTTGTTATCAATAACTGTTTCAGAGATTAAACTCTATTGATTTTTTTTTTGTTGTAACTGCCAATAACTGGCTAGCTTCTTCAACTGAATCCCATTCATTTAATTTCAATTTCCTCAATGAAAATTAAATTGTATCAGTCTAAAAATAGCCCGTTTTTTCTCCTGGGCCTTCAAGTCGGTTCGACTCCTGACAACTGTCTGGATTAGTTCCTGCAGTTTTCTTGGCAAGATTTTCAGAAGTAATTTCTCACAACTATTTTTCTAACAGTTAGAGCCTGTGACTGGGCCAGCATTACTCAGCTGGCTTCATACTTAACACTAGAATCACAGTCTCCTGCTTCCTAGCCTGGTACCTGTTAGGCCCAGCCCAAGAACAATGTCAACTCATAAAATATTTCTATTTTATGAGTTCATAGAACAATCCAGGCAAAGTTCAGTTCCTTTTTATGGGTAAACCATATAGACAGAATTTTAGCAGACTAAACCTATACTACTTTAATCCCAGTGATTCTAGGGGGTAGCTATCCTAAATCACTTCTTTCTCTAATACAGCTCTAGGTTATGTTTCTCTTGTCTCTCCTCACTCCTTCCTGGAAAAGGGCAGTTTCACTGTCGTCCGTAATACCATCTCCACCTTTCTAAAGATATTATATTACTGTAATGTAACCACTACACTAAACCGGTTTTCTAATTGTAAACTTAGCTAATATAAGCATGCTGTAAATTTATTGTTGTCTTATTTTCAGTACAAGAAAACAACAGTAACTACTCTTTCATAGTATTTCATTTGTTGAAGTCAGTAATATAACCTTATATACACACCTTATAAATTACCTTGTACAGCATGTTAAATAGATGAATCATGTTTAACTTTAAACAAATTGCAAGGGTAATTGTCTAAAATAACTTTTTAAAAAAAATATTGTGACAAAAAAGTATTAACATACCAACATCCTTAGGATATCTTAATAGGTTGAAATTGAAGTGTTAAAATAATTGAAACATGGTCAGATATAACATTAGAGTTAATGGAAGAATCTGGAAGATATTCCAGTAATAAGCAGAAATGAATAAAGAATCTAATCTGGAACACATTCTATAAGAATGGGAAATAAATGTATACTGTTTAATTCATAAATTACACATTAAAAATCATAACCACAAACATAATTCATAATATAAGAGTGGATTTTTTTGTCAAATATAGATCAAATTAAAGTCTTATAGCAAGAACATAAAGGGATAATCTGCCTTCAGCATCTTTCTATACAGCTGCTGCTCAACATAGGTACCTACCTGCATTGTTTAGATGGGCAGCTAGGATGCCAACTCTTGGCATACACTTTCGATGTTTTTTGTTCATGCTTTCAGGAACAACCCCATCCACCACAAGGAGGCAGAGCACATTTAGGAATGAGAAAGGGTAGGACGGAATGTACCAGCCATACTTATTAATATTACTGAAATTGAGGGAATTGTAACAAAGTTCAGAAGATATCTGTTCACTTAATCTGATCTAAAACTGACAGACAAAAAATTTCTTGGTGCTGTCTGAGCTTGTTTCATTACTCAAAGCAGGTAACATCACCAGTGCACCTAGTGGCTAGTTTGGGTTAATGAAACATCTGCAAGAAAAAACTAAGCTCAAAGAGCACCAAAGATCCCTCACTTCAACCCTAAGTTACAAATATTCTCCTTTAATGGTTCTTTAAATCTCAAGGTAAATCTTTCATACAGCTTTCCTGAGATGTATAATATACTGCAGAACCTAAAAAATAATAGAAGCAGTGCTTCTTGGTATTTCATATCCTTTTTTTATACAAAAGACATAATCAATATCAATATAAGAACATAACAGAAGTGATTCCTGTAAACATTTTCCAGATGGCAATCATGGAGATAGATTTTGAGGACAATCTGTTCCAAATCTGATCTTTCAGTTTCTCAGTCTTTTGGAACCACTATAATTGAGTCTTTCCACCTTACTGATGGTTGTTCTTTTCTTTTCTTTCCCAGCATTAAAGCCTTTTCCAGTGATCTAAGTCTTTGCATAATGTGCTCAAAATAGAATAATTTAAGTCTAGTTATTTGTGCCTGGAGTGAGAATGCTGCGTTAATTTCTTCAGTGATCCATTTCTTTGTTTTCTTGGCTGTCAATGGTAGTCTTTTCAACAACAAAGTTTAAAAACATCAATACTCTTTCTATTCTGCTTTTTCAAATCCAACTTCTGCTGTCATAGAATGTCACAGGAAAAAACACTCCCTGCACAGTTCTGATCTTTTTAGGCATAGACACATCCTGGCATCTCAATAGCATTTCCAAAGGCTTCAAGGCTCCTTTGCATATTTATTGTGACATATTTCTTGGCTGCTGGTTCCTTTGCTGTTGATAGTTTGAGCCTAAAAGGCAGAAGCTATTCTCCATTTCAGAAGCTTGATTTCATTTTCTAAGGCTGGTTATTGTCAATAAGTGACAATCAAGTAGATTTAAACACACAGTGGTGTAAAATTATTTTGGCCACTACAGAAAAGCCTGACCTCTAAGCCCCATCTGAGAGGGAGATCTACAGTAGGCATCTCCTTTCTAAAACTCTGCATGGATTATGCAACACACATTTTATTGTGGTAACAAAAATTAGTCATTTTGCAAATTAGCCATGGGGTTTTTGGGGAACCTATAAATCCTGCAACCAAATGAAATAAATAAATCAGAGACTAGACTTTAAATCAGCATATTCTTAAGATTATATTTATCTGAAAAACATAATTAAAAGCAAATTATAAAAATACTATTAGTTTTGAAAACTTATTTGCTAAAGTGCATGAACTGAATTGCCTATTCCATAAAAGATATAAAATTACCTTAAGACAAGAAAAGGTAGCATATTACACTTAGAATTCAGAATGAAGTACCAACCAGAAGCATTTTTTTGAAATGACCGCTTATAGATATGATGCATCCAAAACTCTTCATATTATATTTTGTTAAAAAGTGTGCCCATACCAATCAATCAATCAATCAAACCAACCAACCCACTTACCCACTTACCCATCCACCAACGAGCCAACCAACCATGTCTTTTTTGGTTTAAGTGGTATGACAATATTTTTATTCTTGTGCTAATAGCAGAAAATGTGAGACAGGAAGAGATATAAAGGCTGTATATAAGAGAAAATGAGTTAAAAAGATGTAATTGAAGAAAGGATTGGGGTTAGGATACCTCACTGTCTGTAGCAAATTCCACTATCTCATCAGTTAGGACATGATAACTTTAATGCTTCCATCTTCTTTGAGGTGGAACAACTTGATTCAATCCTGCTTTTCTTTTAAAAGTACTGCTTGTTCTCAGATTTCTTGATATCTCTGTCTATAATGATATTGTTAAGAAGCTTACTCAGTCATATGGATTGCTCCATCCAACTGTCTAGAGGATACCCATGTCTATGACCCTGCTTTTCAAGAATGTATTATGATATATAGTGTAACTTTTTGTGTAGAAGATGAAAAATATGACAATTGCACCAATGACTTTCTATTCTTCACCTGTTTTACCATTTCAGTTTCATAAAGCTTCAAAATGACTTCAGAATTATATTACTTTTGGAATATATGGGCTCCATAATGCAGCTTAAAAACTGACTTATGTAACCCAAACCTATTTCCCTCAGATGTTGCCAATCTTATCCCTTGTTCATCTTTGTTGAAGGTGAAAAAGCTAAGAAGGGTCACAATTGCATCTGGAAGGAGGGTCACCTGGAAATCCTGAGATTCAAGATTAGATTGGGAAATTGAAAAATAAATATCGTGTAAGAAGGCAAAAACAAATCATGTCCCTACTGTTGTCAAGGAAACTACAGGCCAGGAAGAGGGAACTGAAAGAAGGAAATGCCTTGAAAATGCTTTGAAAATTTCAAAGATGGAAAGTAAAGAGAACAATTAATAGCTGGGACATACAATATACACCTCAATGTATTGTAAGTATTAATTACTTACTATGAATAAATAATAATAAACCAAAAGTAATAAAATATATAGCCAATATTTTACCTCAATTTCATCTCTCCTTCAATCTATTGGGGAAAAATATTGTATTAAATATGCAGCGTTTATAACTGTTGAATTTTACTAGCTATTCGACAAAACTAAGAGTCATACCAAAATGAGCTATAATTAATTTTAGGAGGAAAATTCCCTTTGATTCCAGTGAGATTTCATCCCCAGTTCTACTACAAATTGAATAACTGCTAAGCTTCCGTGCAAATGAAAATCAGAGTGACTCATAAATTTTATTCCATTAAAAAAAATGTTTGCTAAACATGCAGCTGAAATGGTATGTAACTTGGCACCTATGATACTTTCTTATTAGCATGTTATGCTGGCAAAGAGTTCTAAGGGATTTAAAGAAATAGCATTTTCCATAAAGATATTTCTCACTTCTTATGCCTACCCATAAAACACCTATATCTGAGCACTTGGTCAAGAGAATTGTGCCTTCTAGTCATATAGTATTGTAGTGTCCCATCAACATGTACTTGCCATTATACAAGTAGCAGGTGTATTTAACCAAATAATGGTGAAGATTTTTCTTATAGTGACCACTGCCAAATTTCAAAATTCCTTAAGAGTTGTGGCTTTATTTTATTTTTATCTGCTCCAGAACAATTTTCTGAGAGATCATAGTAGAATAATCTGATATCCCACATGCCTGTACGTAAATTCGTAATGAACACTAAACTTCACCCACTTGTTAACTGTTTCACGTGTTGTGTTGGACTAGAAACTAGGGGATTGTAAGATCTAGTTATCCTTTGGAACAGAAGCCAGCTGGGTGACTTTGGGATAGTCATCTTCTCTCGTTAGTCTAAGCCACTTCACAGGACTCTTACTGTAAGAAAAACTGGAGGAGTAGGCATTACATTTCTAAAATATGCAGTCTTCTAATAAATGATGAAACTTGTAAAAGATTTTTCTATTTAGATTAATAGGTGAAAAATAACATTAAAGAATTTTCAAAAGGGAAATATTTACACTTCTATCATTATATCTATTTTACTGAGTTGAAAGTGTTTTAAGAAATAACTTAAAAATGTTTACATATTCCTTATTCAACTTAAACACATACTGCCTATTTACACTCCAAATTGAACTTACAATCGGTGGTAAATGTTGCTTCCATATTTCTATAGTAACAATTCTACTCTAAATCACTGGTTTTTATTAGCAGGGTAGAGTTGTTAGTTACCCAAAAGAGACGCAGGAAAGAAGACAGAAAATATTTAAAAATGTTTTATATGAAATGCTAGAAATAAATTGAAAGAACAGAAAAGAAATACATGATTTCAAAGGAATTTCTTTAATTGCTGCTCTCCAAATGAAATATTTATCTGCATTTAAAAAGTGGATCCCACATGGTTTTATATTTTTAAAAGCTCATTATTGTATAAACAACTCCCACCAAATCTCTCTTTATACATACATGATTGTATCTTATTTTATCACTACTGCAATGTTCTGCTTTGACCATGAAAGCCAGCTGGTTGCCCTGGGCCAGTCACTGTCTCTCAGCCCAACTCAAGACTTGTTGTTGTGGGAAAAATAGGAGGAGGAAGGTGTGTTGGATATGTTTGCCCTTTTGAATTATTAGTAAAAATAATAAAGGTTGGATAAACTTTTTTTAAAAAAATTTTAGTCCTGACTTCTAGCTAGGTGGCCTTGGGCCAGTCATTGTGTACAAAGCAGATAATGGCAAAACGTACTAATTTTTTTACTAAAATGTTGCTGGAATGTCTATGGAGATTCTCAGTCACGAGGTCATGGTTGTTGTTAAATATGCATGATGCTGCTGCATGTTGTAATTAATATTCAGTAGGAGTGGAATCTGATGTCAGACTCCATTCATTGGCTCAGCCACTGGTGGAAGAAATAAAGCCCCATCAGTGGCTGAAATGTTGGATAGCATGGGCTATAAATGGGCAGGTGGAAAGAATGGTCAGATCCACTAAGGAAGTGCTCAAGAAGATGGGTCCAGGGGACTGTCAAGAAAAGATTGATAGGATGTTGCTAATACAAACATCACACCTAATGCAACAACACACCAAAGCCCAGCCAAGTTACTGATGGGCCGAAAGTTAAGGTCAACCCTAGATAGAATACACCCTAACTACACCAATGAGCCCCTGGCAGACTCAATGGGAAGTGTAGGAAATTCACAGTCGGGGACTCCATTTATGCACACAATTACACAGGGGAGGCCACCTGGGTACCCGCTAAAATAATAGGAGTTACCAGCCCTAGGTCTTACGAGTGGAAATTGAAGGGGTGGAAAATATGGAATAGACACATTAACCAAAGAAGAGGCCAGGTCACTGACACTCAAAATAAGCCCGACACGGTAACACAGAGCCAACCCTAACAAATAGTCGGGCAGCAGAACAAGCAGGGATAAACCCCAGCCCAAATAGGACAGCGGTATACTTAGCTTTAGAAGAAGAAGTCCCATGAAGTACTTCTGAGGCCTCAAGCTCAATGGAACCTGCCACGCCTTGAGATAGTTTCAAGACGATTTCACAAGCAGGGACTGGAGCAGCAACAGGCCTGTCCGAACAGGCCACCACTTCAGGAATAAGTGAGACGCATAGGCCCATATGCACCCCTAGAAGCCCCGCCTACTTACGGGACTACATATGGTATACAGACACTGATTGGGCGAGTCTTAACTAGAAGGGGAGGGGTGTTAAATATGCATGACGCCGCTGAACGTTGCAAATAATATTCAGTAGGAGTGGAGTCTGATGTCAGATTCCACTCATTGGTTCAGCCACTGGTGGGAGAAATAAAGCCCCATCAGTGACTGAAATGTTGGACAGCGCCAGCTATTAATGCCAGCACTGGCTGTGGCTCGAAGCCAGCACTGGCTGAGGCTCTGCCGCTTTTTCTTCTGGAGTCAGAATAAACAGCTTCACCTGCATTTTCGTGTCCTGCCTCTTCCATCGGAGCACTTAAGACTTGCCTTAAAGGTGCTTTTTCAAGACTTAGGGTTAGGGGCAACTGGGCTTTCTGGTTTTTCTAAAAGAATGAGAAGTGAAACATCTTCAAAGAAAAACCAGAAAGTCCAGTTGCCTCTTGAAAAAGCACCCTGCTGGAATTTATCCAGGCAGTTTCCAGGGGTCAGCACTGGTTTGAAATCTCCCTTCCTTTTTTCCCCTTTCTTTCTTAGAACCACATCCAACCTTAGCAACCCAAAATTAATGATGTGTTTTTTGCCATTTTTAAGTGGAAAATACAGAGGAAGAAGAAATACTTTGAATATAGTTTATAAAAATCTTCCTTGAACCTAGCAAAAACCCAAAACACCACAATTTCAGTGGCATATGTTTCAGGTTACTTGATATCATCACCCCATCCACTGAGGCCTTGCATGCCTTAATGTTTTACTGTGCTTTCCAAACACCCTACCCTTGACAAAAATCTCTGTTGTTGATTAGGACAAATGCATTCTTTATGCATATTTAGAAGTTAGCCCTTTTAATTCAGGAAATTACACCAGGTTAAGTGTACAGAACTTTAGCTTCTTCTTTATAATTTAGCATTACCCAGTTGTCATCTAGATAAGTTGGGCTACAGGTATAGTCAGCATTACTCATTACTCTCCACTGACCTTCTCAAGAATAATAAACATAATTAAATAAGTCCTTTGGAAATCAAACTCCTTCTTTGTTGTGCATTTGGAAAAGCATAGCAATCCTTGCACTCTGAACGTGCATAGACTATGTGCATAGATATTTGGTGCAGAGGTAGACGGTTAGGATCAATTCATTGATTGGTTTATTTATGAATTGCTGGTCAGGATTTTAAAATCAATCTTAATTTCTGCTGCCCTCCTTTCCACATTGTACTAGAACACTGTTGCCCTGAAAGTTCATATTTTACAGTATTTTTTGCCAAACAAACTAAATTAGTATTTAAATTGTATGAAAACAGCATGCTTGCAGTTCTTCCTAGTATCTAATTATGTCAGTAGTATTAAGGTTTTATAGATTAAATCCAGACTAAATTTCCTCCCTGAACAGCTTGACAATAACCTATATATGTGCTTTTAAGCCCTTTCTAATTCTCTGCATACTGAATAATGATTATGATTATAGCATTTTGCAATTCTGTAGTAAAAACTAAGGGTCAGCAGGGTAAGAACATTGTAAAATTTTGTATTACAGCAATGAGTAGGAAGCTGAAATTGTTTACATTTTCATACCTATGGCAACTGTCAAGCATTTGTTAGGACTGCTGTGTTTCCAAAGCAAAACTTTGCTTCCCACAAGTCCAGGCCTCAATAAATATAAAAACCACTAAATAATCTGTGAATAATTTCACATTCAGAGAATTCATTCTGATGTTAGAGCTTATCAATACCTACTGTTTAAGTTGCTCCTGTCCTTTACTCATACCAGTTTGACTCTAAACTGGCTTGAAAAATAATCCTGTTGTTAGGACTGAGACACTTGGGCAACAGGTTGAAAACTGTATGTTTGGACTGTTTACTTGCTCTGATCCTTTCCACCTTTCTCTTACAGTGTGTGTGTGTGTGTGTGTGTAGGAGTGAAACCCTGTTTCTCAGGTGACTGGAAAAATAACAAATGGTAAAACTATATGATAATCATTAAAAAAAATCACACATTCCCATTGGTTTTCAAGCTAGCAACCCTTGACTTGCAAGACAGGAATTATAGTGTCTTTGTATCACAAAAGGGAAGATCTAAAATGCACTCCAGTTAATGGTAACATTGACTTAGTTGAAGGGGCATGTCTTCCTTTGCAAAGTAGCCAACAAACTGTTAGAGCTAGCTTGTAAAAAGTGAAGCACTCCAATAGAAATGGGCATGGCTCTCTGGAAAGAGGAGGAGGAGGAGAGATTACTTTCAAATTGTTAGGAGAAAATATAATACAAGAGTGAGGAGAGATGAGATAAGTCTAGTGCTGTCTGTTTTGGCCCCCAAGAAATGGCTACCCATTGTTCTGGCAATGGGGCAACTAGACAATGTAGATTAACTCTTTGTTTCTTTTTTTTCTATTTCTTTGTTTTCCTTCCCTCCATGGCATTTTTTTTTCTTGTCACCAAAGCATACTTTTTGCAACTGCACCTGATTAAAATGTAAATTAATAACTTGAGCCATTAGCTTTCCACCTTCTGATTAAGCTAGCTATTCCCTTTGGAACAGGATATTTGAAGTTATTATGCTTGAGCAATGACTAGAAGCAGAGCAAATAAATATGTGAGTGAGCTTGGTATCTCTCATAAAGGTATTATATATACGAATGAGATGCAGAATATAAATGTGTTCTTCCTGATGATACCTGTGTTATAAACCAGTGGTCAGAAATCAGGAAGACCAGGAATGTGTGCTTTTATTAGAAACTGTATACTACAGTAAATTGTATATGAAATCAACACCTTACCTCTGCTCTTAATACTGTTTTATCAAAATACGTCTTATTTGTTTAATTGGGATTGCACTGTAATTGGTCCCAATATTGTAAACAAACTGGCAAGCTTCTCTGTGTGATTTTGTATTAGCCAGAAGACAAAAAATCATAAGGATAGATGGGAGAGACGAATCCTGCTTCTGCATGAATTGTGTGATACATTTATTGTTTATTTTTCTACAAGGTCCTTGTATTTTTCTAAACTGGGAATAAGTGCACTAACTTTGGTGATATAAATGTCTGAACTGGTATGCAAGGACAAGAGTCACTCTTTGGGAAGTGATCTTTATGTTTTCTTAATTCTTCTATTGTAACCAAAATTGTATTATGAACTTCAAGCTGTTTATATAATAAATAAGTAACAATCTGTTGTGGCCCCGCCTCGTGAGCCTGTGCTGACAGAGGAAGAGGACCTGGATGATGATGAAGAAGAAGAGGAGGAACGGGCAATGCCTTCCTCACCAGGGCCTTTCTCCCCAGGATCTTCCTCCCTGGCAAGGTCTCCCTCCCCAGGACCTTCCTCCCTGGCAAGGCCCCCCTCCCCAGGACCTTCCTCCCTGGCAGGCCCCCTCCCCAGGACCTTCCTCCCTGGCAATGCCTCAGGTTTCCTCGGAAAGCCAAGAGGAACTGCCTGAGAGACATGTATCAGTAAAGCCATGGCGAGAGGGAGGATGGAGGTTCCTGGCTTGATCCCAGCAACGGAGGGAGAAATGTCAGCAACGTAGGAGGCGTGGGAGGGCCAGAGATTGAGCTGGACCACACCCCACCAGGTATAAAAGTGGGTGTGCCTACGCTGCAGACTCTGTTCGTGACAAAGTGTAATATGAAAGCTTCCGTCTGTGTGCTAGATTTTGGACTCTGAAAGTAAAGCAATTCTTCTGTGAGTACTACATTCCTTCTTGGCTTGGATTTGGCAGTGAGCCTGGGTGACTGCCAACGCTCTTGTCGGAGAGATAACGGGGATTTTGGCGACAGGCCAGCGTGACTCTTCTGTGCTAGCTAACATTCCTTACCTTCAGGGGAAGGGAAGGTGAAACAGAACAGGCCAGCGTGACTCTTCTGTGTTAGCTAACGTTCCTTAACTTCTGGGGAAGTGAAGGTGAGACAGAATACAATCTGAAGTCAATCTTGATTTCTAAAGATTATATAAAGATTATATTATTTATTCATTCATTCATTTTTATCCTGCCTTTATTTTTTAATAAATTACTCAAGATGGTAAGGATATCTAGTGCTCCTTCCTCCTCCTATTTTTTCACCACATTAATATGAGGTCAAGGTGGACTGAGAGAGAATTACTAGCCCAACATCATTCACTGGCTTTCATCTTTAAGATGTCAGGACTCCTTAAAAATACTTCTTTGGTCTTTTTAGTTGCCATAAGGTAGGATCAGAACTCATGGTCTCCCAGTTTCTACCCTGGTGCCTTAACCACTAGACCAAACTGACTCTTTTCATGTCTATTCTACAGAAGTAGTCTGCTACTACCTTCTTCAAGCAAGTTGCAATTACCAAATTTAGATAATTCCCTGGTGTCTCCTATGGAAGTACTAACCAGGTCGGACCATGCTTATTTATTTATTTATTTATTTATTTATTATTTGAACTTATATGCCCCATCTCCGAAGACTTACAACTAAAACAAGAAACAATAAATACATTAAAAAACAATTAAATTAAGTTATAAGTCCAAACATTTATAAAATGATTAAAACCAACCCTCCCCAAAGGGTCACAGCCCGGGTTGGTCAAATAACTGCTTAACTGCCAAGATAAGCCAAATTCAGCTAGGTGCTGCCATCTGCTGAGGGAGATTAAAATCATGACAACTTTACTTTGCATTCTCAAATGTTGTCAGTTCTATATTTGGATTTTCCTGGCAATCCAGTAAGGAACACCCAAAATCCTGCCTTACACGATTTTCCTTTTGTCTGTATCATGTTCATGGTCAATGAACATTTATTTGTATTTCTAAAATTCACCACAATCTAAAAAGCTACTTTTAAAAATAAAAAACTTGGAAAAATATACTCATCTTATTTTTCTATTTTTTCTTCTTATTTCTTTTTTAAATTTTCCTCTTCATTTTTCCCTAATTCATATTAGAAAATGCATCTAAAATATTCTAAAACAATGTAGTAATATGCAGTATTTCTTGATGTTGAAAAGAACAGGGATATCCTCTTTTTCTGTAGCTCCATGAAAACATATAGGGTTTTGATTAAAGGCTAAGGCAAAGATTCAGAAATGTCTTCATTCCAGATCAATATATTTATTGGGAATGATTAAATTACCTTTCAGTAGTATGCTTAGCATTCTAAATTCTGAGTGTGAATGCAATGCAGACATATAAAAAGATTTCTCAAATAATACATGATTGTATCCCATATCTGCACTGCAGTTCTACTGAACAAAGGACTGAAAAGCGATTTCCTTTTATATTTAACAACAATTCAGCACATACAATTTTATAATACAAATGGCAACACATTCCATAGTATTAGAGAATTAGCTTATATTTACAATTCTTTTCTTTCTATGATATCCCTACAGTATTCCACATTCAGAAAGAATTTCTGTGTTGCACTGTTAGAACTATTTTAATTATGATATCCAATAAATACATCCTAACATATGTTGAAATTTTTACCTACAAAATTTTTTAAGTTGAAGCCTCCAAAGGAGATTTAAAAAAAAAAACCCATCCCATGTCATTTGTGAAAGAGATCAGAGACAGCTTGGCAAAATATATTGCAAAAATAATTATATCATTATCCAGCTAAAGTTAGTTGAATTAAAGTCTCATTGAAGGTAATAAAGGTATTTATTAACAGAAAATTTAAACCCTTATTATCATAATGCAGCTGTTTGCTAAGTTTAGATAAAAATATGTAGAGAGTTGGAAATGTTTTATGTGTTAAAGCTAATACTAGTTTTTCATTATCAATCAGCGTGACTTAAGTAAGCACTTAGACCAACATTAGGATCGTTCATTACTGAGCACCTGACAAGGCCAATATCTCTGCAAAATGGGAAGCCCTGCCAATGGCAAAATTCTCCTGGTGCTTGCTGTCACTGCTTGTTCACCTCTTTCTCTGATAATGGAGATAGTGAGATGAATCAGGAAACAGAATAGCTTACCCCCCACTTGCTTTGTATGTTCCACTGGTAGGATTGGGTCTAAAGGAAATGAATGAGTGAATGAATACTGGAATTGGATAAGGAATCCATTTAGGGGCATCATTGCTTAATGCGCTTTCAAAAGTATTGCTGGTGCTGTCCATATTATATTTCTAAATCTATTTTTAGATTTTCTGGAAAAAAATTTACAAAATGTATGTGGCATGAATGGTTCAGTGGTGCAACTTTCCTATTTACCCAGGCAATATACCTTTTAGGTGGGTGGACTATTCAGTCAGGAGATCCAAATATTACATCCAATGCCTGCAGTATGAGATCACAAAAATTTATCTGCAACTTCAGTCATGCATTTGATACTCGTCTCAATCTGTATACATATCCAGGGGTGGGATTCTACCAGTTCGCATCTATTCGCTAGAACCAGTTGTTAACATTCTAAGCAGTTCGGAGAACCTCTTGTTAGAAGAAATTACTGGCCTAATCCTGTAAGGAAGGCAGGAAGGAAACATTCTGGTGTTGCTTACAGAAACTGCCTCTCCGTTAACCCTTATTACATTTTGGCAGGACTAGACTTCCTGTCTCAGGAACGTCTCTGGAGTTTTTTTCCCCTCCTTTGCTGGTACTTTGCTTGTGTGAAGTGACCATTCAAAGTTACAATGGCACTGAAAAAAGTGACTTATGACCATTTTTCACACTTACAACTGTCGCAATATCTCCACAGTCATGAGACGCCAGGCGAGGAGATGCATGCCTCGATGTGAGTGATATTGAGTTGGCCACGCCCAGCCAATAACATGACCACCAAGCCACACCCACCACCTAAGCCATGCCCACAGAACCGGTTGTTAAAAATTTTGAATCCCAGCCCTGTACATATCCCATATGCTATGGTATTGCTTGCCTTCACATGACATTTGCTTGATAGAGGAAAGTATAAGACATCTTTATACAAATGTATGTGTAAGTAAACACACATAGCAAAATCAGGAAAACATACTTTGAAAACACACTGTCACTACTGCATTTAAAATTCGATATGTGGTAAAAATCATTCGTAAAAAAAAAAGCCTGATGGAAATAGCTTTACCTCATCATATTATATAACATGGTCTGATATGACAGATTTTTATTTTCTTGCCACTAAAGTTAAGGTATCAACAAGGCTAGAGTCTCTCTGTCAGGGAGATGAGCAGTTCAAAAATGTGATAAGTAAAATAAAAATAAATAGTAGGGTTATAATTATAATTCAAATTGTCTTCAAAAGCATCTTAAAAGAATACATGCACACATGTATTGTATATACTGCTTATAATTGAATGTGTAAGTGTGTGTGTATGTGTGTGTCTATGTGAGATTTACACGGAATTCAGGGACGGGGAAGAACAGGCACTGTAGTTTCTACAGGCACTGTAGTTTCAAAATACACATATTTGTTGGGTATTTCAACAAATTATTATTATTACTTCAGTAATATTACCAGTAATATTATCAGTAATATTACCAGGCTACATAAAATATCTGAAACTTTTATTCCAACAATATGTTCAGTGTTGGATGTGCAAAACCTGGATCCAGATGTTATTCTTCGACCCACATATCCTGGATAATTACTGTCCAATGTCCAATTTTATATTTTAGAAAGTCTACAGAGCAGGCAATGGTCTTGCAATTACAAATACTGGGAGGAAAAATATTAGATTTCCATCACTTAGAATTAAGGCCTGAGTATAGGAACAGCACCATATTGGTTAACCTGTTCATCATTGGCATGTCTGGGATGGGTCAGTAGAACTCTCTTGGCTTTGTAAAAATTGTCAGCAGCATTTGATACTAATCTCATTGTACACATATTGTACTCTGACAATAAAGGTAATAATAATAATTATTATTATTATTTATACCATCACCACCCAAGACTAGGCACGCACGCCCCCAACTACCTCAATTCAAACTACAACTGGCCTTAAATGCAAGCTACTCAATTCAAGAAACCTTGCGAATAAAGTACCTGAATTTCTCTTCTTACAAAGTACGGCTAAATTCGACATCATATTTGTCTGTGAAACATGGCTCAACGCATCTCTCCCTGACTCCATTACCTCAGTAAGAGATATCATGTTTACCGATCTGATTGTGAAATCCGTAGAGGAGGTGGTGTTGCTATCTTCTATAAAAAGTCCTTACATCTAAAAAACTTCCAAGTTACCCAAGAGCTTGCTTTTCCTGAGACCATCGTCTGTGAACTGACCTTAAATATCACATTTCGGTTCTTACTATGTTACAGAGCCTCTGATTATGACATTGAACATGTAAACAAGCTAAATACACTACTAACATGGGCAGCATCCTGCCCACACGCTTTTTTCTTTCTTGGTGACTTCAATCTACCTCATATTAACTGGACCCTAAATGAATGTACAATTGAACCCATACATGCAACCTTCTACAATGCTGTAACAAATCTGTAACTAGTAACCAACTAGTTACAATGCTGTAACTAGTAACCAACAATACTAGGCTTAACAACTGCCTCAATCTCATCTTCCGCATTAGTTTGAATTCAATTTATGGAATACAAATTAAAGAACCCTTTTCCAACAGTGACCACAACATGATTGATTTTAGTCTCAACATACATCCACACAAAAATAATCATGATGACAGAATCCCCAATTATAACTTCAAAAAAGGCAACTGTGATCTTATAATCAACGATCTCGCTTCCCTTGATTGGCAATTTCTATTCACTGGATGCAATACTGTTGAAGACCATTACAACCATTCCAAGGGAGGTCTCTGTTCCGGAGATAGGCGGGTGTGAAGCCCTCCTTTTGAGATGCGGGTCTGAGAGTTGGATGGGCTTGCTGCTCACATACATTTCCCCCAGCTGTGTGGCAGCTGCCCTGCCTGGGCTGCTTGACGCCATCTCAGGTTTGGCGGTGGAGTTCCCAGGACTTATTGTCCTGGGTGACTTCAACTTGCCCTCTCTTGGGGTGGCGTCGGCCTTGGCCCAGGAATTCATGGCCTCCATGGCGGCCATGGATCTGACTCAAGTGATTGATGGCCTGACTCATGAGGGGGGCAACATGCTCGACCTGGTTTTTGTCTCGGAGCAGTGGCGTAATGATCTGGGGAGTGGTGATCTTATTATTCACCCCGTTCCATGGTCAGATCATTATCTCCTACGGCTGGCTTTTCAACAAGCTGCCCCACACTGCTGGGATGAGGAGCCCCTTAGGTGATTCCGCCCCAGGCGCCTGATGGACCTGGAAAGGTTCCAGGAAGAGCTGGGGTTTTTTCCTACATCCCTGGTCCACAGCTCTGCCGAGACCCTGGGCTGGCAAGCGGGTGGCCGTGGGGGCTCTTGACAGAGTTGTCCCCATGCGTCCCCTTACCTGTCGCAGATCCCGTGTGGCTCCCTGGTATACTGGGGAGCTCCGGGAGATGAAGCGACGGAGAAGGGGTCTAGAGAGCAGGTGGAGGTTGACCCGCTCGGAATCTGACTGAGCCCATTTGAGAGCCTATATTAGGACCTATCTGGTAGCTGTGAGAGTGGTGAGAAGGGTTTATTTCTCCACTCTCATAGCATCCGTAGGAAACCGCTCAGCCGCCCTGTTTGGGGTTGCCCGCACCCTCCTCCATCCGGGGGCTGCGGCAGATCCCCTGCGGGGTCGAGCTGAGGAATTTGGCCAGTTCCTGCAGGATAAGATCGCTCGGATTTGGGGGGGGTTGAACTCCAATTTGCCGTGGTCTGATGCCGAGGGTGCAAGTGGTCTAGCTAATGTAATCTGGACTGAGTTCGATCCTGTTTCTGAGGATGAAGTGGACAGGATTATGTGACAACTGAGTTCCACCACATGTTTGTTGGATCCATGCCCTTCCTGCTTGGTCTATGCCTCCAGGGAGGTGACATGCGGCTGGCTCCGGGCAGTGGTCAACGCTTCTCTGGGGGAGGGTACCTTTCCCGCTGCCTTGAAGGAGGCGGTGGTGAGGCCTCTCCTGAAGAAGCCTGCCCTGGACCCAGCCAAATTGAACAACTTTCGTCCGGTCTCCAACCTTCGCTTTCTAGCGAAGGTTGTTGAGAGTGTGGTGGCTCAGCAATTTCCGCTTTTCCTGGATGAAGCGGACTACCTGGATCCATACCAATCGGGCTTTCGACCCAGGTATAGCATGGAGATGGCATTGGTCACAATGATGGATGATCTCCTGAGGGCTCGGGACAGGGGATTTTCCTCTGTCCTGGTCCTGTTAGATCTCTCAGTGGCTGTTAGATCTCTCAGTGACCATGGTATCTTATTGCGGTGTCTCAGGGGGTTGGGAGTGGGAGGCACTGTGTTGCAGTGGTTCACCTCCTTTCTCTCAGGATGCTCGCAATCAGTGTTGGCAGGGGGGCAGAGGTCGACTCCAAGGGCTCTCACTTGTGGGGTCCCTCAGGGGTCTGTCCTCTCACCCCTTCTTTTCAACATTTATATGAAACCGCTGGGTGAGATCATCCGCGGCTTTGGGGTGAAGTATCATCAGTATGCTGATGATATGCGGTTATACATCTCCACCCCAGGCCACATCAGTGATGCCCCCTCTGTGATGTCCCATTGTTTGGATGCGGTACGGATCTGGATGGACAGTAACATGCTTCGGCTCAATCCGGCTAAGACAGAGTGGCTGTGCATACAGACATCTCGACCCAGTCAGGAGATTCCATCTTTGGTCATGGGGGGAGAGGTGTTGCCCCCCCATGGATAGGGCACAGAACCTGGGGGTCCTCCTGGACTCACGGCTCAGGTTGGAGGAGCAGGTGGGAGCCATGGCCAGGGGGGCCTTTGCCCAGGTCTGGCTGGTTCACCAGTTACGCCCATATCTGGACTGAGATGCCCTGCGCACGGTCACTCAGGCACTTGTCACCTCGCGGCTCGACTACTGCAATGCTCTCTCTCTAGGACTGCCCTTGCATACCATCCGGAGGCTTCAGCTGGTGCAAAATGCTGCCGCGTGGTTTGTGATGGGAGCTTCCTGGTTCTCCCATGTTACGCACCTCCTGCGTGGTTTGCATTGGTTGCCGGTTGCCCTCCGAATGAGATTCAAGGTTTTGGTATTGACATTCAAAGTCCTACGAGACATGGGTCCGGGCTATCTACGGGAACATCTACTGCCGGCATCGACTACCAACCGCTCTGTATGAGAGCACAGGCAGGGACTCCTCGGCGTGCTGTCTGCAACTCAATGTCGCTTGGTGGTGATGCGGGGGAGGGCCTACTCTGTGGTGGCTCCCGCCCTATGGAATCAGCTACCTCTGGGGCTCCGCCTGGCCCCCGACCTTCGCACCTTCCGCCACAACCTGAAAACTTGGCTTTTTGAGCAGGCTGCTCTGTGCTGACTCCTCTTGGGCGGGGGTTGTTTTATAATTTGTTTTAGTAATTTGGCTTGTTGGGTTTAATTCTATTTTAGGTAATTATTTATTGTGTTGGTTTTAATTGTGAGCTGCCCCGAGTCCATTCAGGAGAGGGGCGGCATACAAGTCAAATAAATAAATAAATAAATAAATAAATAAATAAATAAATAAATAAATAAATAAACATTCTTACTAGAAGTCAAAAGAGTCATCAAACTATATGTACCAATAACAACTCCCAAAACCAGGAAAAACTGTTTACCCATAACAATAAGGAAGCTTCAATCCAAAAAGAGATCACTTTGGCAAAAAAACAAATCTAGTCATGCTGCCAACTTCAAAAGCCGATACAAAAATTTATGCCACCAGATAAAAACTGAATGCACTAATTATCACATTAAACAAGAGGAAAACCTTCTACACACAAAGTCCACCCATGCTTTCCACAATTTTGTAAACAACAAACTGAAAGACTCAAGGTCCTAATGGTAAAGACTGCAATGATGACACCATCAAAGCCAACCGCTTTAACACATTCTTTGGCTCCGTATTTGTAAACAGCAATGGATCAAGCCCAGTACTTCCTAGTTGAACCACAGACAACTACAATGATCTGATACGTATCAATTTTACAGAAAACATTGTTGAAAAAGCACTAAACCATCCTTATCTATTGGACCGGATGGAATATGTGCCTACTTCTTTAAAAAGCTATCCACTGCCATAGCCGTGGATAGAAGCATTCCTGTCAAACAGGCAACAAATGGTCAAAATTGGGAGCGTCCTATCACATTCTGTACCTGTCAACAGTGGTGTCTCCCAAGGCAGTGTTTTAGGACCAACTCTCTTCATACTCTACATAAATGACCTCTGTGATCATATTAAGAGCAACTGCATTCTCTTTGCTGATGATGTAAAGCTATTCAACATCACAGACAATACTGCTACCCTTCAAAAAGACCTCAACTATGTATCAGAATAGTCAATCAAATGGCAATTTCAAATCTCAACAAATAAATGCTCTGTCTTACATATTGGCAAAAAAATCAGACAATAAAATACAAGTTGAATAAAGACCTTGTTGAGGATCCAAACTCTGTCAAGGACCTTGGAGTACTCATCTCTAATGATCTAAGTGCTAGAGCCCACTGTAACTACATAGCCAAAAAGGCTTTAAGAGTTGTTACGTAGCTTCTTCTCTGGTAATATCACACTACTAACTAGGGCATACAAAACATTTGCTAGACCAATACTTGAATACAGCTCATCAGTCTGGAACCCATATCATGTATCTGATATTAACACAATTGAGAAAGTCCAGAAATATTTCACAAGAAGAGTTCTACACTCCTCTACTCATTGCAGAATACCTTATGCCACCAGACTTGAAACTCTAAACCTAGAAAACCTAGAACTATGCCGCCTTCAGTCTGATCCAAATATAGTATATAAAATCATACATTGCAATGTCCTACCTGGAAATGAATACTTCAGCTTCAACCATAACAATACAAGAGCACACAATAGATACAAACTCAAGGTTAACCGCACCAAACTTGATTGCAGAAAATATGACTTCAGCAACAGAGTGGTCAATGTTTGGACTCTGTGGTTTCTTCCCCAAACCCCCAAAACTTCAACCTTAGACTGTCTACTATTGACCTCACCCCTTTCCTAAGAGGTCTGTATGGGGCGTGCCTAAATGCACCAATCGTGCCTACCGTCCCTGTCCTATTGTTTCTTTTTATTTTTCTTATACATATCCATCTCATGTATTCAAAACTATGTTTATACTTATACCTGTTATCTTGTAAGCGATTGACAAATCAAATAAATAAAAATAAAATAATAAAATATTATTGGCTGTGGTGTCCTTCTGGACCAGCTACAAGAGTTAGGAGTTTGGAAGCAGGTGTCAAGTGCAGGATATCAGGGAAGTCCAGGCAGTTCAAATGAATATAAAGATTTATTGATAGCTTATGTGCTCTACAATAATCTGAATTATTAGCCATCAAAGCAAATAGGGAGTAGATAAGAGTCAATGGAATTCATGCTGGGCTGGTCTTAGCTTTCTTGTAGATATGAAGGGACTCATGACTGATGATGCACTCATGACTGATGATGCATCCACTCCCTTGGGCTCAGCCAGGTCATCTCCTACAGTAGGGTTTATCATTTTGTGGCAGTTTTCTTTCTTGAGCAGTCAGTTTCAGTTGCTGAGATATGAGTATGTGTGTGTGTAAAGAGGTTAGATTATTCATCAGCCTGGAGTGAGGCATCATCAATAAACTGATAATATCTAACTATGAATAATTGTGGTCTGGACAGGTGATGCAATTGTATACTTGGACTTCAGTGAGGCATTTGACTAAGTAGACCACAACCTACTTTTTGGTAAGATAAAGCAATGTGGAATAGACAGTACAATCACCATATAGATTTGCAATTGGATGATCAACTGCACTCTGTAGATAGTCATGAACAGTTTCTAACTACATAGAAACAAGCATGCAGTGGGCTACCTCAAATTTTTATTCTGAACCTAGTGCTGTTTAACATTTTCACAAAAGATCTAGATTAAAAGGGAAGCTCATCAAATTTTTCAATGACACTAAGCTGGTGGAAACATTGCAAGACAGACTTTTGGAAGATAGATTCAGGATTCAGAAGGATGTTGATGGATTAGCAAAATGGGCAATATTCAATAAGATGCAATTCAGTGTGAGAAAAATAAGGTCCTGCAGTGCTGCACTTAGGCAGGAAAATTGTAGGTGCATAGGGATACAATACAGGTGGCCTCTAACTTTCAACAGTTCAGTTACTGACTGTTCAAAGTAACAATGGTGCTGAAAAAAGGGATTTATCTTCATTTTTCACATTTACAACATTGCAGCATCTCTGTAGTCATGTGATCAAAATTCAGATGCTTGGCAATTGGTTCATATTTATGATGGTTGCAGTGTCCCAGGGTCATGTAATCCCCCCCTTTTTTTTTACCTCAACAGCAAAGTTCATGGGAAAAACAGATTTACATAACAACAATGTTACTAACAGCACTTTAACAGGTAACAGGTACATCTAGATTTGCCCACATAGGCTGTTCTAAAAGTTATTTTGGTTGCCAGTCAAGTTCTAATCCAACTCATTATTCTGATTATTGCCTTCAAAGTCGTCCATGGTTTAGGGTCTGGTTAAATCTGCCCATCCTGTAAGATATGGAACAGAGATACTATTGAAGATTCCATTCCCCAAGGAGTTCCTTCTTCAATGCCTTTTCTGGTGGCATATATCCCAAGGAATAATGTATCTCTGATTACCACTTTTCCCACTAAAGTTATGCAGAAAGTGAAAGCTTTGAGAAAGAACATATGAATAATGTTAATTTGGGATAATTTCACCAAAGGGTACATTCCTATTTTACACACACACACACACACACACACACACACACGCTTGTTTCATAGTGGCAAAAATATAAAAGTAAATAGGAAAGCAAAGGCAAATGTATGAATAAATTTGGATATGCCATTAGATGTTTTTCTATCAGCTGTGAAAACTCAGGAATACATTTTTTGACATTATGGAGCCTCATTCTTAATCTTACTGATCTGAAAAAGAGTTTATCTCTTTAAAAAAATTCAGTAAGTTGATGGCTCATTGGCTGCAAATATTTCTCTCCAAAGTATCATATAATGGATCATTTCTTCTAAATGTGGATGAGTGCCAGTAGTATTTAGGCTAAAGCAGGCCTACTGAGAAACAGGAGGGAATTATTTGCATGGTTCGGAAGATCCCAAGAAAGAAAGGAGGAGAAAAAAGGAACCCTCCACAATAGCCTACAGCCTTTATGATCTGTTGGATGTTGAACCCATTGAACAGTAGGAATGGAAGATGGAATGAATAGACTTATGTAGTAAAATTGCATAGTTCCCATTTGAACAGTAAATAACTAGCAGATAGATTTTTCTACATTATTTTTAAATGGTAGGGGAATAAAGTTACTTGAGAAAGAAATAGGGAGACAAAGAATGTTTATAAAACAAGAGTTTTACTTGTAGACTGTAATGTACTGATATTGCTAATTCACAAAGGGAAAATGTTGCTGGTATTAATATTAATCAAGAATACTGGTTTATATAAATTGTGATAGTTCTCTGCCATATTCAGCATAAAGTTTCATGGACCGTTATCCAAAGAAATATCCCTTTTGTAAGTTAAGATCAATGTTTGGCAGCCAATAAATATTTTCTAGACACAGCACTAGTTTTGGCCTTCATTCATGGTCATTACTGAGAATTACATATCACACTACACCCTACGTAATTATTGTTTTAAAAAATGCCACATCTAATTTTCTTCAACTGGAATGTAGATATCCTACCATGACTTTTTTTAATTAGAAAAATACTTTATTAAACATATTTTCACAAATACAATAGAACCAAACAGTCTACTTATCGCAATGTGAGCAAGACAGCGTTCACTCAATTCGACATCTCTCAAATTATGTAAAATAATCATTCACACTTATTACATTAATACATAACATGAAGTTTCATGAAGATATATAAATGTATATCTGATTGCATGTGATATTGCTAATTTCCATCATACCTGCTTATTTGGCTTTCTTTTGTTCATTTCATGTCTACCTTCCAACCAACTGTACCATAAATTCCACCATGGCTTTTATTTCAGAGTGTGGAGTGGTAGAATACATTTAGCATTTACATGAATACCTTAAACAAAGACATTTGTGGAGGTGGGGCAGTAAGCAAATATCAAAGCTATCTTTCTGCCTCCATAATGCAATCTCCATCCATTTATATGTACTGTAATGATATTGCAGAAATCTATAATGATACAGTACTTTTGCATGAAAATGTCAGATATCGTGTATGACTGTTGCCAAAGTATAATGTACAAGAGATACGTGCTGCTTAAACCAATAAAGTGATCAAAAGAAAGAAATATATGGGTCCTGGCCCAAGGCATTTCATGGGAAATCACTACAATATTTTTTTAAAATGGAAAGAGGCATTCTTTTGTGCAAAGTTGTCTGTCTACAGTTCTTCACCAAATACTGTTTCTTTACTGAATACCACTGTACTGTAGAGGGATAGCTTTGTGTGGAAAGTGATACAGATGAAAAACAATGCATAATCTTAAGAAAGTGCAGGGAAGAAGAAACTTGTTTGAAATGCAACTGACAGAAGCCACTGAGTCCCGTTTAATGATGTTAATATTATTCGATGAAAGGTACACAGCATATAGAGTGATGTTCTTTTCAAGATACTTTTCAAGGTGAGTGATGGTTTGGCCTCTCCTCATCTGCACCACTGTTTCCATGTCAACAAAATACTGCCTTGCCTGCCTCATTATTTTTCATTTATCCCTAACTAAATAATTATTTGTTCTAGTGGTTAAGGCAGCAGCCTAGAAAGTTGGAGAACTGTGAGTTCAAATCCTTTGGGCATAGTCACTCTGAGCCCAGCCCACCACACAGGGTTGTTGTAGGGGAAATAGAGGGAGGAAGATGTGCTAGGTATGTTCACCACCTTGAGTTATTTCTAAAAATAATAAATGTGGGATACAAATAATAAAATTAATTAATTAATGTTTCTATATGCATATATGCATGTAACACACATACAGAAATTTACACAGTGGGCAGTAATGCAGGATTTTATTGTAGAAATTATCACTGTCTGTTGGTTGAACGGTCTGTGGCTCTCTTGCTCTTCTCTCTATCTCAGCAGGGAGCTATCATTATATAATTTCCCCCATCATGTCATGATGTTATTTAATAACCTATAATGACCACCTGGCACAGTAAAATAATGAAATGTTGACTCTGCTGAATATTTAAAGACAAAATCTTTCAGTAAAGACAGCTGTCATTAGCTCATACAGTGTTTTCTCTCAGTGAAATGAGGACACATATAGTTATTTTGGTATATAAATAAAAAACCCTCTCATTTGTTAAATTAGCAATTTAAAAGCAAAGTCATCCAAATACCCAATGATCTAAAAGTATACCATTTTACTTCACCATGATCACCCAACCAAGAACAAAAAACAAGAACATGCACATAATATTTAAAAAACAACTTCAGGTCTTTGAAAGAAACAGGAAATGGTAGTGATAAGAGAACTTAATTACTTGGATATCTTTTGGGAGAGAAATTCTGATAAGCCTCATTCTTCCAGCAAATTCCTGTCTTGTCTTGCTTATAACTTTCAAAGGGTCGATGAAGACATATGGAGATCAACTAACCTTGACTTGATTCTAACCTAGGGAGAATATAAGTAGATAAAGTGAAACTAGTGGCATCTTTGGAGAAAGTGCCTATGTAATGCTTGAAATTAAGGGGAATTAAAATTGGATACATCAAAAGGTGGACCTTAAAAAGATAGATTTTAATAAATTTACAACAACAACAAATAAAATTCCATGCCAGGAAATTATATAGAAAAAAAATATTGGAAAGACATTTGTAAAAAGGGAAATCTCTATTCAATGAGAAAAAATAAGAAGGATGATAGCAACAACCAAACAAATAAACCCAATGTGATTGTATAAAACTCTTAGTAAAAAATTGAAAATAAAAATAATTCTTACAAGAGGCAGAAAATGGATAATCACCAAGGAAATATACTGCACATATAACCAGGGGTGGGATTCAAATTTTTAACAACTGGTTCTGTGGGCATGGCTTAGGTGGTGAGCGTGGCTTGGTGGTCATGTGACTGGGTGGACATGGCTTGGTGGTCATGTTATTGGCTGGGCGTGGCCAACTCAATATCACTCACATCGAGGCACGCATCTCCTCACCTGGCCTCTCATGACTGTGGGGATGCTGCAGCAGTCGTAACTGTTGAAAATGGTCATAAGACACTTTTCTCAGTGCCATTGTAACTTTGAATGGTCACTCCACACAAGCAAAGTACCAGCAAAGAAGAGGAAAAAACTCCAGAGAATTTCCTGAGACAGGAAGTCTAGTCCTGCCAAGAATGTAATAAGGGTTAACGGAGAGGCAGTTTCTGTAAGCAACACCAGAATGTTTCCTTCCTGCCTTCCTTACAGGATTAGGCCAGTAATTTCTTCTAACAACCGGTTCTCTGAACTGCTTAGAATGTTAACAACCGGTTCTAGCGAATAGGTGGAACTGGTAGAATCCCACCCCTGCATATAACTAGCCTAGCTTTATACAGCAAGGATAAGGTAAACTAAAGTTTAGAAAGAACTGAGATGAGCAAAGGATATTAAGCAAAAAAATAAATAAAGACACTTCAGATAGGTTCAACCTAGAAAGAAGAGAAAGTAAATAAAATACCAATTGCTCAGTGAAAATAGATGCCAACTGTTTTGGCTCAACTTTCTTTGATGATATGCATTCCGCTGAGCAATTGTGTCAAGTGGATTGAAGGAGGAGAATTATAGCTTGAGGCAGACAATGCCTACCGACCTTACAAATCTCCAAGCCCATGTGGATTGCATTATAGGACGGCATCAAAACATGCTGATGGTGTAGCCATTATCTTTGAGAAATCCTGAAAAATAGATGAAATACGAAATGACTGCAGAAGGTCAAATGTCCTTGTCTTCAGAGGGTGAAAAAATAGAGGTTGAGAGAACTATAGACCAATTAATATGACACTGAAACCTGGCAATATTTTAAAATGATGAATATGTAAGAATCTGTAATCACAATGGAGTAATTAAAGTAAGCATACTTTAATTACCATCAGGAACCACTGGAAACTGGCACAACTGCAAAAAGAAAAAAAACAGCTGTGAAAATAATCAGGAGATTGGAAGCTTAAGTTTTATTACGAAAGACTGGGAATTGTTTGACTTTGAAGGGGATAGTAGAAGGGGCTATGGGAGATTTTTTTAAAAGATAGGTAGTCCCCAACTTACAACAGTTCATTTAGTGACTGTTCAAAGTTACAATGGCACTAAAAAAAATGACTTATGAACATTTTTCACACTTATGTTATGTTATGACAGTTGTAGCATCCCCATAGTCACATACTTTACATTCAGACAATTGGTTCATATTTATGACGGTTGCAGTGTCCTGGGGTCATGTGACCACTTTTTGCAACCTTCTGATGAGCAAAGTCACTGGGAAAACTAGATTCACTTAACAACCATGTTACTAATTTAACAATTTCATCAATGCTTCGTTAAGGGAGGGGCTGTTCCCTGCCGCTCTGAAAGAAGTGGTGGTGAGGCCCCTTCTGAGAAGCCTGCCCTTGACCCAGCTACATTGAACAACTTTCATCCGGTCTCCAACCTTCGCTTTTTAGTGAAGGTTGTTGAGAGTGTGGTGGCCCAGCAATTGCCACTTTTCCTGGAGGAAGCGGACTACCTGGATCCGTACCAATCGGGCTTCCGGCCCAGGTACAGCACAGGGACAGCATTGATTGCACTGATTGATGATCTCTCTAGGGCTCAGGACAGTTTGGATATTCCATCTTTGGTCATGGGGGAGGAGGTGTTGCCCCCCTTGGACAGGGCACAGAATCTGGGGGTCCTCCTGGACTCATGGCTCAAATTGGAGGAGCAGGTGGGGGCCGTGGCCAGGGGGGGCCTTTGCCCAGATCTGTCTGGTTCGCCAGCTGCACCCATTCCTGGACCGAGATGCCCTGCGCACAGTCACTCAGGCACTTGTCATTTCCCGACTTGGCTACTGTAATGCTCTCTACCTAGGACTGCCCTTGCGTACCACTCGGAGGCTTCAACTGGTGCAGAATGCAGCCGCGCGGGTAGTGATGGGAGTCTCCCAATACTCCCATATTACATCCCTCCTGCGCAACCTACATTGGCTTCCGGTTGCCCTCCGGGTGAGATTCAAGGTTTTGGTGTTAACATTCAAAGTCCAGCATGGCATGGGTCCAGGTTATTTATGAGAACGACTCCTCCCAGCATCAAATACCAACCTCGCTGTACGGGCGCACGGACAGGGTCTCCTCGGGATGCCATCTGCGACTCAATGTCGCTTGGTGGCAACCCGGGGAGGGCCTACTCTGTGGCGGCTCCCACTCTGTGGAATCTTCTTCCGCTGGAGCTCCGGTTGGCCCCCGATCTCCGCACCTTCCGCCACGATTTGAAGACCTGGCTCTTTTCACAATCCGGGCTGTGCTGATTCTCTGGGGTCAGTTTTATTTTAACTATGGGGTTTTAACTTTAATTTGGCTTGAATCTGTTTAGTATGTTTTTAACTAATTTATTTATTGTTGTATTTTTTAGCTGTGAGCCGCCCCGAGTCCTTTTTGGAGAGGGGGCGGCATATAAGTCAAATTAATAAATAAACTTCAGTGATTCACTTAACAAGAAAAGTTGTAAAATGGGACAAAATTCACAAATTTCAAATTTCACACTTAACAACATAAATTTTGGACTCAGTTGTAATCA
The DNA here is from genome assembly GCA_009733165.1 of Naja naja. Lineage (NCBI taxonomy): Eukaryota > Metazoa > Chordata > Lepidosauria > Squamata > Elapidae > Naja > Naja naja. The sequence goes on from CM019152.1 coordinate 11,887,000, forward strand.
TAAGTTGAGGACTACCTGTATCTAGAAAGGTGTCCTGCATAACAATGTCAAATCTGTTACGTATAGTATAACCCTAGAGTAAAAGCTATTGAATAATTATCTTAAGTGGCAGAAAGGGAAATTTGGCTCAAACATTAGGAAGAGCTTTCTAATAATATAAGCAGTACAACCACAGAACCAATTATCCAGAGAAATGATGGTCCACATTTCATTGCTTCTCCAGACAGAACTGTGACCCCAATTTGTGAGTAATTTTAAAACTTAGATTCTTAAACAGAGCAATTGGACTTGATGGTCTTAATAACCCATTCTAATTATATATTTTAGACCAAATGTGCCCTTCTATAACATGAAATTAGATTACACATAAGGATCAAAATGAAAATAAAGTAGAAAATAAAGCAGCATAGTTAATGTCCTGACAATAGCATTTCCATTTTTAAAAATCTTTTTCAATCTTATTTTCCAAGCAATTCATCATGCAGATATCACATCTATTTATTTATTGGAAATGTCTTTTGTTGTTTGTTTAAAAAATTCAGAAATTGCAATTTATAGTAGCATAACTATAAAACCTGGGAAACTCTTTGAATTTTCCATAAACATCTTGATACAGTCAGCCTAAATAATGTGAAAGATTTGTTGTACAGAAGATGGCAGTATTTATTCATTATTGAAGAGCACAAAGGTGTACCTTTTAGTTGGGGGGGAGGGGAAGGAGAAAAATACATTTTGATGAGAAAACGATTGAAGAAAGAGATGTTAGCAATTAATTCTACTCAGTCATTCACTAAATGCTCATCTAAGGTCCCAATCATCCAAGAGATATGTGTAGCTTTGTCTTATGCATTTGAAGATCAGCCTGAGTTCACCTAATGTGTGGGCAGCCATTCTGACTCATGGATTAAAGCAGTATAGGCAGGAAAAGAGAATGGATTATTTTTCATTATATGGGATTAAACATCCAAATGAAACACCCTGTTTATTATAAAATATTTACTGTGGGGCTAGCAACATTTATTTTAACTTATGACTTTAATTTTTTTTAAATGACAGGCATTAGCCATCAAATACTTCTATAAAGTCAGCAGGAGGTGATGTCCAATTATATCTAGGCTTTTTAGTGAAAAATCTTTTCCCTCCCCATTTGAAGGAAGGACTCACTGAATGAATAAGATATCGAATTAAAATCCCAGTTCACTATAGAAATGCAGCTCCATGCCCCTTCCAGAAACAAATAGGAATGATTCAGAGGAATTCAGAAACTATTCCAATTAAAAACCAAACCTGATTTTGACTCCACTGATCTAATTTTATGGAAGTATTCCAGTGTTTGGATGTCTTTGCTAATTCTTTGCTTATCTATAAGAAGCAGGGAACAGCTTCTGTCTTCTTAAAGTCACACTGTTGATGTCATTGAAGCATTTGTTTCCATGAGTACAGCATAATTGTATAAAACAAAGAGCATTTGGGGATATAGAAGAATGGGAACCCTGAAGCTTGACTGTTAAAATAAGTATTCATTCAACCTAACTTTTCACTCCAACACTACTCCTTTCTGAAAAGTTACACACTTTTTTTTACTAAGACTATATTTATATCTGCTATAACCACTCTACAATATGAGCCACACATAACCCATAAATTTTGTTTCTTGATCAATGATCAGTTGGCTTTGTTCCTATTTACTGAGTCTACAGAAAAGGTTGCTGATTTTTACCTGATGAATATATGATATTTGTAAAAGTGAGGGCTTATTCTCTCAAGAGCCAGAGGTAGTTTAAACTAGTGATTGGGTCTAGCATGGTTGCTTACAACTTCCCCATTATCCATCTGACCATTTTTTCCCTACAATCCTGTTTATTCTTTTATGTTCTAAATATAGCGTTCTCTCAGTTCCCTACTGCCTAGTCATAATTACGAGAGTTTAGGTCAGAGGTCTTCAAACTTGACGGTTTTAAGACTTGTGGACTTCAACTCCCAGAATTCCTCCTCTAGTCATGTTAGCTCAGGAATTCTGGGAGTTGAAGTCCACAAGTCTTAAACTTGCCAAGTTTGAAGACCCTTGTTCTAGGTCTTTAAGAACTTTATTCCATGATTCTAGAATTAGTTTTCTTCTTCCTTTCATATCTGTAGAAATAAGATGGCCTTAAAAAGAATTAAATACTGTGTCATATCATTAATATCATTAAAAAGGGCCTTGGTGGCTCAGGCTGTTAAATGCCTGCATTTAAGTTCCAGCTGCCTATAATTACTGTAGGCTCAAATCCCACCAGGCTCAAGGTTGACTCAGCCTTCCATCCTCTTGGGGTAGGTAAATTGAGGACCCAAGATTGTTGGGGGCAATAAGCTGACTTTACAAAAATGCCGCTTAGTAATAAGCAGGCATATACAATGGAATGAAGGCTATTGCTGAGCACACTGGGTTGTATCCCAAAATTGTAAGCGCCCTGAGTCTTCGGAGAAGGGTGGCATATAAATGTAATTTAAAAAAAATAGGAAAGTATAGGTATTAGTTTATTCCAGGGGTGTCAAACTTGCATCATCACAGCGGCAGTACATGACGTATTGTGACTTTTTTCTCCTTTGCTAAACTGAGACTGGGCGTGGCCAGCATGTGATAAATCTGGCTGGAGGGCTGACGGAGGCAAATGGCCCAGTGAATAAAATGGTTTATATTTACTGATCATATCTCAGATATAGTATAGCAACCATGCTGACTTACTAGGAAGGGATGAATATTAATAAGGTCACCCAAATGGGTTGATCAACAACATTCCAACATCTTACTTTAATCTATACCGTGTCTTCCTTTTCCTGTGTTTTGTCTTTGTAATATGGTAAGACAGAGGAATATAAACTCTGTTCTGGTTTTGTTTAGGGCCACTCAGCAAGCTGCCAATGTTTTACTGTGAGCTAAGTACATGCCTTCATTTGAATGCTTAATAAATGTATGTTGTATCTTCAAAATGATTTTGTTTCTTTAGGGGATCCAGGGTTTGGCTACATCAACATAAACACACTTAATCTTACCTTAGGTCACTGATATAAAATGTATTGTTGTTTTAGTTGTTGTAGGAGTAATATTTGTTCATTCGATTATGAGTTGTTTTTATTGGATTGATTTGCAATTATTGTAGATACTATTTGTTTTATTTTATACTGGATCTTCAGTAAGCATTTGGAAACATGAATACATAAACTGGAATGGAGAAAAAAGGAAATATAGAAAAGGATGGGAAAAGATAAATAGTATTAGGAATATGCAGAAGGAGATAACAGAATGAATAGTTAGAAGGGACCTTAGACATTTTCTTGTCCAATCCCCTGCTCAGAAATTTGATATCACAATCCCTTCCAAACATGAATATTCACACATAGGACCCAAAGCTAATGACTGAAGTTCCCCAATGAAATCCAGATAAAATGTTCACTGTCACTATAAGTTGCAAACTTACTTTAGAATAGAAGGGGAACTTACCAAATTTGTAGATGATACTAAGCTGGCAGGAATAGCTAACACCCAAGAAGATAGGTTCAAGATCCAGATTCATCTTGACAGACTAGAACAATGGGCCATATCTAACAAAATAAAATTCAATGTTGAGAAAAGTAAAGTCCTACATTTAGGCAAGAAAAACCAAAAGTACACATATAGACTGGGTGAAACCAGGCTCAATAGCAGTAACTGTGAGAGGGATCTTGGAGTCTTAGTGGACAACCAGCTAAATATGAGCCAGCAGTGTGCAGCAGCAGCCAAAAAAGCTAATGCAATCCTAAGTTGTATTAACAGAGGAATACAATCAAGATCAAGGGAGGTACTAATACTACTCTATAAAGCCTTAGTAAGACCACACCTAGAATACTGCATCCAGTTTTGTTCACCACATTACAAAAAAGATGTTGAGACTCTAGAAAAAGTCAGAGAAGAGCAACCAGGATGATTAGGGGACTGGAGACTAAAACATATGAAGAACGGTTACAGGAACTGGGCTTGGCTAGTCTAGTAAAGAGAAGGACCAGGGGAGACATGGTAGCAGTCTTCCAATATTTGAGGGGCTGCCACAGAGATGAAGGGTCAAAGCTATTTTCTAAAGCACCTGTAGGCCTGACAAGGAATAATGGATGAACAAGGAGAGATTTAACCTGGAAATAAAGAGAAACTTTCTGACAGTGAGAACAATCAACCAATGGAACACCTTGCCCTTGGAAGTTGTGGGAGTGCCATCACTTGAGACTTTCAAGAAGAGATTGGACTGCCATCTGTCAGAAATGGTGTAGGGTCTCCGGTTGGGCAGGGGATTGGACTAGATGACTTACAAGGTCCCTTACAACTCTGATTATCTGAAAAAATTACTGTTCTCTTCTTTTCCCATACTTGAGAACAAAAGTAGTTCTGATGAAGGATATTATCTAACAGAATTTTAACAACAGCACTTAAACTTATATATGGTCCCATAGAGCTACAGAACTTTCAGGGAGGTTTTTAATGTCAGCATATTTTGCCCAACAATCTGGGTCCTCATTTTACTGACCTCAAAAGGACAGAAGGCTGTCAACCTTGAGCCCCATCAGAATTGAACTCCAGATGGTGGGCAGAGTCAGCCTGCAATACTGCATTTAAGTACTGCACCACGAGAGTCCAAAGCTCTTGGAGGTGCTAAATTACTTGTGAAGCTTCAGGTATCTATAAGAAAAGAAAACATGGAGAAAGAGAACAGGGTTTGTGTTCTAGAACAATAAAACTATGGACACTTGAAGAAATAAAATAAGCAAAATATTGAAGTTTTTATTTACAAAATGTTGGGACAGTTTTATTTAATTTAAAAATCTGATCAGCAGTTAAATTGTCTATAGTTTTTCGTATGGTATAATAGTTCCATTGGAGAGACAATGCATTTTTAAACTGATTAAAAATGCAAGTCAAGCCAATATATTTTTGTTTAAAATTACAAAATTGCAAATATGGTTATTTTAAGAAATCATCTTCCAATAAATTATTATTGTAGCAGTTAGATGTAAAGTGATGGCCAGTCTTACAATTAATTATGTTAGATATCCCATTCACATGTTGTTGGAACTATCTTTAGTTTACATAATTACATAATATAGAAAATAAAGATTGGAACCATATGAAAGCACAAAAACATTGATTTTACAAAGGACATGTGCTTCTGTGCCTTAGATCTCAATACACATGGAAATCCCTTTTGCTGTTTCATATTCCTTTTTTAAAAAATATTTTTAATTTTATTCAGAAAATTAAGGTAAAATACAAACTCCATCCCAAATAAAGAAAAAGAAATTTTACAAAACAAAACAAGATAGACAAAACATTAGAAAAGAAAAAAGTACATTAAAAATACAAAAGGCAAAACCCACATATACATATAATTATCCCCTCTAGTTGAATACTGATTAACATATTGGAACAATATTAGTCCCCTCTTGTGAAGCAGGCCCAAAATTTATAAACTTCCTCCTCTATTTGCAACCAATTTAACCTGTCATTTATCTACTCTGTATAAAGGCAAAGTAATTAACAACAGTAATGAGCCAACAACAAAGTTAAAGTTCAAAACCCTCTGTTAGCACTCTATTATTGTATTTAAATTGTAAAAAAATCTACAACAGCTTCTTATCTATGATAAATATAACAAACATTATTTCTGATCCACCCAGAATCAAATATCCACATTTGATTCTTAATAATAACATTTCTCAAAATCTTTGTTGAATATTTTCTCAAAAATTGTGTCTTATTCCCCAAAGTCATAAACCTCTGTGGTTGATCCATTTTCTCCAAAAAGTCCAGTCCAAATTGTTAGATATAGTAAATCCATGCCACAATTACCATAGATCTTTTAAAGAAAGTCCAGTTCATCAGTCATCGATTCTGTTAACTTCAAATCTTTAGAATTCATATCACCTTCAGCTTTCTCCCACAAAGCTGCAGTTTCCAAGCACAATTCCTTCTCCTTTAAATATTCCAACAGCAATTTAGATTCCAATCCATTCAGTTGTGAGTTTGGTTTGGTCACAATTGCTTGTGTCTGGATATCATCTTTAGGTTGATTTAAAACCCTTGTTATTTTGTTGAGCTTTTTACCAAAGATTTCAATTTGAACTTGTAGGTTAAAAGGCATTCTTTTTTATGGCTTTCCAGAGGACTTAAGTTGGTATTTTGTTTGCATTTTTAATATAGTGTTGTAACTGGGCATTCACAACCAGACATAAACAGTTCCTTTCAAGGCCAGGGGGATTAGATATACTGTAACAAAGTAGCCATAAAGAATGTTGAGATAATATTTCTCACAATATAGAAGGATGTTTTTAAAAATAAAACAATTAAGATTTCCATGAAACATTAAAAAATTAAGACTAGAGCTTTTGAAAAGTTAAAAAAATCTGAAATCTCTGTAGTGAAAATCTGATGCAAATGAAAATCCAAACAGGTTACTTTCATTAGCCAGAAAATCTCCTTTGACTTCCACAAGGAGAAAGTGAAAGTAATTCAGGACAGTAGAGTAAAACAGTGAAAAAACATTAAAGAATTCACGTTAAAATCCAGCAAGGAGTTAAAGTAAATCAGCCCTCAAACAGTTAGTTAACTTTTGAAAGATAAAACAAGATAAAAAAGAAAATTCAAACAGTAAGTTAAAGCACAGGTGTGCTTAAAAAAACCTACCTCAAACAGCTGAGAGGAAAGATGGACACCTGACTCTCTGACTGCTCCTACCAGAATTGCATTCTTCAGGATTCATCCACAGTTGTCCAACGGCCATCTGAGGTCATTCCCAGCTGCTCCCACTCAGTTCTAGGGAGCAGGCTGCCAAAGAACCCACTTTGGCAGCAAAAATCAGCTATTTGTCAGCAAGAAAAACAAATCTCCCTATCAATCAGTATGGCATCTTGGGGGAAGTCCTACTGTTTTATATTCCTATTGTGAAGATGCAAAGCAATATACTTTTAATTCCAACTTTTACTTTGAGAACAAGATCCTTAAGTTTCCTATCCTTGTAAATTGCTGTAAATTCTTCTAGCAACTATTTCATGTATATATATGTATATGGAAAAATCTATTTTATTTATATAGATAGATAGATAGATAGATAGATAGATAGATAGATATAGATAGATATAGATATAGATATAGATATAGATATATTTATTTATTTATTTATTTATTTATTTATTTATTTATTTATTATTTGAACTTGTATGCCGCCCCATCTCCGAAGACTCGGGGCGGCTCACAACTAAAAAACAAAGACAATAAATACTTTAAAAACAATTAAATTAGTTTACAAGCCCAAATACTAAAACAGATTTACACAATTAACAATTAAAAAACCTATTCCCCCCCCCAGGAAGGGGTCACAGCCCGGGTTGGTCAAATAACCAGATATAGATATAGATATAGATAGATATAGATAGATATAGATATACATTATAGATTTTTCCATAATTGGCTATTTTAAGTCAAAACCTGCAAAATGGTGGGCAGGATATTAAAATCTAAGCCCTACTCATGCATGTGTGATATAGCCATATGCACAAAGGGACATGTTTTATACTTCAAACTTGCAGTGTGGTAAAAATGGACCAATAGGATACTACACTAATGCAGTTGTGTATGAAACAAAGGCTAGCACAGTTAAAATTAATCTCTTACTCTTCTATAGAAAGTACACTAATTCTCATGCCCATATTATCATGTAATTTCAAATAAACAATTCTATTGTAAGAATGACAAAGTGTTATAGTCCCATCTTCATATGTGATCTCCTTAAGAAAGATGGCTGATTTTTTATAGCTTGGATCCTTATATACATTGGAAAGTTAATATGCAGAAAATGTTTTTATCTTCTGTAGCTCTGTTACCAGCTGTACATTGCCAATAGTGTATCTAGGAGAACAGAAAAATCAAAAAATGAAAAGCTGGGGGCTTTCCAGAAAGGGATAGCAGAGGTGAAGTTTCTGAAGTTATACATCTCAGATTGACACTATTTTTATATCACCCAAGTTTCAGCAAGTGACACATTAATTACTCTCATTCTTAAATCACTATTTGTAGTGACTGGCTTGACATTTTAAGTATAAGGTTATTGAATTGTACAGGGTGAACATGACTTCCGCATTACTAATCTTAAATGTATACAACTGTCACAGACATGTACAGTATTCCAAGTGCTTAGGGAAAATGTATTTTTATAAACCTTACAGATAATAGCAGATTTATTATACGGAAGTATGATGATTTCTTCCTCAATGCTAGATTCCTCAATGCTAGATTCATTCAGTAGGTTAAAAATTCAACTGTAGTTTGTTACCCTACTGCTATGGTCATTGCAGAGAAAGTCACACCTGATCCTCCTTGTGCAAACAAACCATAGGTAAAGTCAAAACTCACAATATGCTTTCCTCCCCATAGAGACACTTCCAACTTCTTTCATCTCATTCTTTTCTTCTGTTTCTTAACTGTTACATAGAGACATTCATCAAAGGAGCAAAATAAACAAGAAAAGCTCAGATTCCATTTGAAGCCTATAAAAGTCTAGTGTTTCTGCTTTTTAAAACTGAATCTAATAACTTTTATTTTAAAACATATCAAAAGTTAAGCAGGAAAATCTATATGCTTTTTTCCTATGTTATTTTTTTCTTGGATTTATTGATACACTACAATAATGGGTATTACTTTTAACATTTTTTTTAATATGTGATGCTCCACTATATGAAAAGTTTAATCAATCTGATGATAAGTAGATTCATATATTACATATATGTGAGATAGAATATCATCTCAAACCCAGATGGGCAGTTCATAAATAAATATCAAGTGTTTGGCTTTGGCTTAGTCTCTTGTATTAATTCATTGTGGCTTATTCTGGACTGGGATAATTGATCAGAATTTTTAAAAATGCTAAAAATTTGTGAAAGCAGTGAATATCTTATTTCACTGGTGTGTTTTATAATGCTTTTCCTTTCGGTGTCTCCATACATTGATTTAATCCATCTGAAGCATCATAGGATTCTACTTTTGAGTAATAGTAGCTTTGTTCTGAATTGATCCTACCTATTAGTGATGTATGCTAGATAATTGATACTATGTTTCAAACTGAGTCAGCTTAACTGTAATCAATTAGCAATCTCTAATAATTATTATTGGAGAAATTTTGTTCTTTAGGTGCAGGGAAAAATTCATCAGAGAAGCCTTGATCACTTAGGCAAGAGCAGAGGGATATACTTCTGTAATTAATAGAATACTTTAGTGCTATAATAACACATTTAGGCAGAAAAATTCTTAAATCTGCTTTATGCATTAGCTTGCTCAAGGAAACTAATAAGTGGAGTTGCTTTACTTATTTCTTCACTGAAGGTTTTTATTCAGCTCTGAACCAAATACATAATACAAAATTCATTGAACTCTGTGGAATTTTTTAAAAATGAAAAAAAATCTATTACAGTATTTATTTTGTTATGCTTTAGACCAAATGTCTAATATTCTGGTAGCTAGACAATATTAAAAGTATGGTTTCTATGTACTTTGTTTTTCTGGCTTTCAACCAAAGATCTGCATATGGTAGTTCATCCATCATAATAATAATACCACACCTTTGTATGTCTACTAAGAGCAATTGTCATGGCAGCTCCTGGACTCCACATGAGCCAGAAAACCTTTCCTTAAACTTATGCAGTTATAATATTTACAATAGAAAAAAATAATTTTTCTTCGACTTAATCAAAATGTTCAGATGATGGAGGGCAGGGCTTGTGTCCCAATGATACTACGTGCGATCGGAAAGCTCCTGGATTGCCGTAGATATCTTCTCAGCTGGACGGTCCATTTGGACCTAAACCGTCCCGAAGAGACGGTGAAGGGAAAGAGCATGTCCTGTCGATCCCAGGGACATCGCAAAGTCCCTGGTTTATCCAGGAGAAGCTCTTTTTGCCGGCGGAAAAGAGGCAGCCATCAAGCTGCTGAAGCTGGGACAGCTCCGAAAGAAAGGCAAGATCAAATGAAGGTGTGTCGGTTTGGTGAGAGGTTCTTTTTTATTTACTTATTTCTGAAGAGAACACCCCAATAACTGGAAAGTGGACTTAAATGCGGTTTTGGTCTGCACTTGGAAGGCCGCTCATTGGTTGCCAATGCATCAAGAAGACTCCATGCAGGTTCTTTCTCGGATGAGCTGACCTTGACACAGAGCCGGGGGGCTCTTTTATTGGGTGAGTATAGGCGGGGTTAGTAGAGCATACTATGAGTACATTTTTCCATAAATGCAGGTGCAAAATTTGTGCGAGCAGCAAGCAAAAGGTTACAGTTTGTGGTTATGTGGTTGGAACAGGATATGTAGAAACAGACAGACAGTGCAGCTACATTCTCCGCTGCTAACTTCCTGTACATGGTCCGACTCTGCTAAGAATCTACACATACAGGTCACACAAAGGTTATATGTTAAATACAGAAGCAAAGGTTATATGTCTAATACACAAGTAACTAATGGATCCTTGTATGTGGTTCAGCTTTTACAGAAGCCTGCACACATAAGTTTTAATGGCTAATACAAAGGCAATTAATGATTTTATAGCAACACTTAAAAAGTAAAGAGAACAGTTTACAAGCGGCGAGATTAAGCTTTTCTTAAGATTGACGGCTTTTTTCTTCCTTTTTATCTTTTCTGGAACTATTTGATTTTAAAAGGGACTGGCTTTTCCTCTATGTAAAATAATCTTTTGTTCTGATGGTCTTTCTCCTTTTTTTCCACCAATATTTTTTTGGATTTAATGCTGTTTATGATTTTAAGAACTTTTTAGAAAAGAGAGCAATACCAATGTGCCTCTTCTCTTTTTCCCCTTTTTCTTGCTCTTGAGGGGGAGGAGTGAAAGTGAAAGCACTGCCATTTAGAGGCTTGGATATACTGTATTCCTTTCTTCTTTGTTTGTTTATCTATGTGAGCTGCATTCAAGGACATAGAGTTCCTTCTTGAAAGAGCACAACGGATTGTATACACAGGTGCCCATCTGTGAACTATTGATAGCGGAACCCAGAGTTGGAACTGAAAGAAAGAAGACTAAAGTGACCTTGAAAATATATTCTACTGGAAATTTGACTTGATATACTAAAAAAGCCTTGGACATCTGGTGGCAGTAGTTTTCTTTTTTCTCTTTGGCTGGATTTGTGGCTGCTCTATCTTTTCCAACCCCCCATTGATTGAATTTTTATTGTTTGGATTATCCTTTTCAATTTTAGCCAGGAATTTTCTTTTTCCCTTTTCTCTGCCTATGATTTGCTCCCTTTTCGCTTTTTTCTTTTTCATCTTGTTGATTCGCCATTGGATTAGGGTATATAAATACCTGAAGTCTCTTCCCCTTTTTTTCCTTTTTATTTTTTGAACTGGTAACCACCTGTTGTTGCTTTTTGAGACCTTCCTTTTCTTCTTTACTTTTTTTTCTATTGGAACCAACCGGATTAAGGTGTACAAGAACCTGAAGAATTTTTTTTGTTTCTTTAATCTTTTTTATATTCCTTAATATTTTTAATTTTTTACTTTTTTCCCCTTTTTGTCTACTTATTTTATTATTTTGAGGGCCCTCTGCTTTTTTGGGCCCTACTAGGAAATAACTATAAAATGAGTAGAAAAGCAATAGCTGCAAGCTCTCAATCAACAACTCCTGCTTCTTCACCATCTGGAGGTCAGTGATCAATACAGGCAATGTTGCAACAGGAAAAGGAAAAAGAGAAGGAGGATACATTACAGAAGATTTTGCAAGGAATTCAAATTCTACAGACAAAAGTAGAAAATGTTGAAAAGAGTAATGAGAATATCTCCCAAAAAATTGAACAGACCAATCAAAAGGTGGAGAAGATTCAGCAGAAAATAGATAAGACGGACGAAAAAGTTGAAAATATTCAACAGAAAATTGGAAAGACAGATGAGAAAGTGGAAAATATCCAAGAGATGATGACCAAATATGATGAAAAGATTAAGAAAATTGAAGAGCAGGACGAACAAAGAGATAAGGAAATTGGAAATATCAATATCAGACTGAGTGAAGTTGAAAAAGACAGGATTGAATCATTGAGAGGAGAGATGGATAGATCAGAATTTTACTTGAGATTTCAAAATGTGGAGGAAGAAAAGGGTGAAAACTTTGTTGGAAAAATGATAGAAATATTGGCGGAAGCACTAGAAATAACGAAAGAGAAAATGATGGCTGGAATGGATGAAGTGTTTCGTGTACATACAAGATATGCAATGAGGAATAAGCTACCAAGAGAAGTCCATATTAGATTTACTAAGAAAATTATTAAAACACAAATTTTTCAAATGACAAGAGAAAAGAAATTAAAGTATAAAGACAAAGAAATTGTGGTGCTGAACAGGTACCAAGAAGAGTAAGGGAGATGAGGAGAGAGTACCTTTTTCTAACCAAAGAACTGCTTAGAAAAGGAATAAATTATAGATGGCTGATACCAGAAGGCCTTCTGTTTACATGGTGGGAACAAAGACATAGAATTGATACAGTTGAAAAGGTGGAATCATTTTATTATGAATATATTAGTGGAAAGGAGGAAGATACAAGAAAAGAAGAGCCCCTGATTGAACCTCAAAAGGAGTTGATAGCAGTAATTGAAAAGAAAAGGAAAAAGAAGAAGCAGTAGGCGGGGTGCCAGAGAACGAAGAGAAATAAGATCCACCAGAGCAATAAATCCTCTTACAAAATCTAAAATGGAGGAAAGAAAACTGGTTATGATGAATATAAATGGACTCAATTCAATCATTAAAAGAAGGAAAGTATTTCACAAATTGGAGAAATTAAAATTTGATATAATTTGCCTACAAAGAGGTACATATTAAAAACAACATGAACACGTACGGAAACAAAAAAAAAAGGAAAATTGTTTACTTCATTGGCACAATGTAAAAAAGAGATGGTTCTATATATTAAAGAAACAATTTCAGCTGAATTAATTTATACAGATGATGATGGAAGAATCTTAATGGTAGAAATAATGGACAATAATACTAAAATACTTTTAATAGCAATATATGCTCCAAATGACCACCAAGAGGAATTTTATAATAAACTCCATAAAAAAATAATTGAACTGGACTATGTTAATTTATGCATGATGGGAGATTTTAATGTAATAATTAATGAGCAGCTGGATTATAAATCACAAAAAGCCACAAAGAAAGCCAGTAAGAAACTACCAAAACCTTTTTTTCAAATGATAGAAGAAATAAATTTAAAAGATGCATGGAGAGAGAGAAATATAGGAAATAAACAATATACATTTTACTCAAACAGGCATGAATCATGGTCAAGAATAGATATGATATGGACATCAGCTGATCTATTTTTAATATACAAAAATTGAAATAGAAGCAAGTATTGGGCCGATCATAATCCAATGATTATTATTTGGAAAGGACAAAAGATGAGATCTAGATGGACATTAAACAATAAGATATTAAAGGAAGAAGATTTTAAACAGAAAATGGAAAGAGAACTGGTATTCTTTTTAAAGAAAATAAGAAAGAGGATACATCATTACAGAATCTCTGGGACACGATGAAGGCCTATACAAGAGGCTTGATAATTGATTATACAAGGAAAAGAAATATCAAACAAAAAAGACTTTTAAAACATTAGAAGAAGAATATAAAAACTGGAAAAAGAACTACAGAAATTTCCACAAAAAGATGTTAAAATCAAAATGGATATAACCAAACATAAAATGGAATTAATGGAAAAGAAGAGCTAGCCCAAAAGATTAAAAATGCTAAACAGAATTATTTTGAGGAAGCAAACAAACCAGGAAGATGGTTAGCCTATAAATTAAGAAAGGAAAGAGAATCAAGGAAAATTAGCCATTTAATAGATGAAGAAGGACATCCTTGTTACGGAAATGAAGGAAAAAAAGAATTATACAAGACTATTATGGAAAATTGTACTATCAAGAGAGTATTCAAGAAGAAAAAAATTAAACAATATATACAAAAGGCAAAGTTACCACAGATACCTAAAGATATCGAAATAATGTTAGAAGAGAATATAACAATGATGGAGTTAACAGAAGCCTTAAAGAAACAAAATACAGGGAAAGCACCAGGCCTGGATGGTTTACCAGTGGAATTTTATAAGACTTTTCAGGAGGTGTTAAACCTCCAATTATTAGAAGTTATGAATGAAGTCATGCAAGAGAAGAGAATACCAAAGACTTGGTCAGAAGCTTATATCACACTTATACGAAAGGAAGACACAGACTTACACAAGTTAAAAATTACAGGCCTATTTCCCTATTAAATTCAGACTATAAAATTTTTGCTTCCATTTTGGCAGAAAGACTGAAAAGATACTTAAACAACTTTATACATGTTGACCAAAATGGGTTTCTGCCAAAAGACAAATCAAACATAATATGGAATAATCCTGGACACTCTGAGTACTATGAGGCACATCCTGAAAAGCAAATGGCCTTGATGTTTCTGGATGCTCAAAAGCCTTTGATAACATGAGTTGGCGCCATGTTACTACAATTGACACAAATGGGCTTTGGCAAAATTTTATACGTGCTATTGAGACTATATATTCTGAACAAACCGCAAGGGTTTTGATAAATGGAGAATTGACAGAGCCTATAAATATAAGAAAAGGGACTAGACAAGGCTGCCCACTGTCCCCTGCTGTTTGTGTTAACCTTAGAAGTGTTAAACAGGTGTATTAGAGAAGATAAACAAATAAAAGGAATGAAAATTAAAAGAGAAGAATATAAGTTACAAGCCTTTGCAGATGACCTGGTATTTATATTAGAGGACCCACTGGAATCAGCAGCTTAAGCTAATTGAAAGAATAGAAGAGTATGGAGAAGTAGCAGGATTGAAAATTAATAAAGACAAAACAAAGATATTAACAAGAATATGTTAGCGAGACGGAAGAAAGAATTGGAAGAAGCTTTAGAAATACAGGTCACAAGTAAGGTTAAGTATCTAGGGATATATATTACAGCAAGATGTAGTACACTGAAGGAGGATAATTACATTAAACTTAAACAGCAGATAACAGACTTGGAAAAATGGAAAAACTTACAACTATCATTGATTGGGAGAATATCAACAATCAAGATGAATGTATTGCCTAGAATTCTATACTTATTCCAGACAATTCCAATCAGATTAGGAAAGAGTTTTTCGAAGACCTAAATTGAATGATGTTGAAATATATATGGCAGGGCAAAAAAGCAAGAATAAAACTTAAGTTATTGCAGGATGCAAGATTAAGAGGAGGGTTTGCTTTGCCCAATTGGGAACTATACTATCAGGCGGCAAATTTGATGTGGGTAAAAGATTGGATAACACTAAGGAATACTAGATTATTGACTCTAGAAGGACATGACTTGTTATTGGGGTGGCATGCATTCCTTTGGTATAAGGGAACTAAAACACAAGGGTATTTTAGAAGACATTATATTCGAGAAGCTTTGTTTTAAACTGGGAGAAGATTAAAAACAACATTACTTGAAAATTCCAATATGGATATCTACTATTGAAGCCTTTTCATATCCAATAATATATAAAAAGGAACAAACAGTTAGATATGGTGAGATATTGAATGAAAGGGGTGAACTTAAATCTATGCAAGCGTTGGAAGAACAAGGTATAAAAATGAATTGGTTTTCACATTTGCAAGTACAATCTAGATTTGATAAGGATATTAAAGTAGAAGGTATTTATAACAAGCAGATTGGGCTAGACAAAATATTGATGGGTACTGATGAAAAGGTGATTAAAAACTTTATGGATATTTTTAGAAATTAAAATGGAAGAGGAACAAGTTAAAGAAACAATGATTGCTTGGGGGGAAAATTTTGGATATGGGATTGATCTAGAGAAATGGGAAAAATTATGGTCCCAGAATTATAAAATGACAATGTCAATTGCTTATAAAGAAAATTTGTATAAGATGTTTTACAGGTGGTACTTACCCCCGACGAGAATTGCAAGAACGTTTAAGAATAAATCGGATAAATGTTGGAAATGTCATCAGATACCTGGATCATATTACCATATGTGGTGGACTTGTTCGGATGCAAAAAGATATTGGACTAAAATCCACATGTGGTTGGAAAAAATGATACAACAACACATAGACTTGAAACCAGAAATATTTTTATTGGGAATTATACCAGATATCTACAATAAAGATTTGAAATATTTGATTGTAAATGTTTTAACAGCAGCTAGAATTGTATTTGCCAAAAATTGGAAGAATGATAAAATACCTATGCAGAAGGAAGTGATTAGGAAAATTATGGACTGTGCTGAAATGAGTAAATTGAGATTTGAAATTAGAGAACAAGAAGATAAACAATTTTACAAGATATGGGATTTGTTTTATCAATGGTTAGATAAAAAGACTTGGTAATGCAATAGACTATATAATTTTGTAATAGAAATATAATAGGCTGATATAAAATATAATGTTGATATATATAACCATTGGATGAAAGTATAACATAAATTTTAGATTAAAAATATATCTCGTATATATGATGAAATAAATAGTTTAATTGTACACAAGTAATAATTGATAAATACATAATGCTTTATTGATAATGAGAAATTTTCTTTTTGATAAATTGTGAGTGATGAATATGAAAGGATGACACAAAGGATTTGTAACCAACTGACACACTGTATGTATATATGGAAGATGGTTTTTATGTTTTGTATGTCCTGTTTGTATGTTTGTATCAAAAATAAAAAACTTTTTTATAAAAAAAATGTTCACATGATTTTCCATCAAAAAAATTCTTGAGAATGTAGTTTCTCTACCTTTATTTTTAACAAAATATGTTCTTTTTTTAAAAAAGCAGACAAGCCATGCTTTGATACAAAAAAAATATGCTGGCATCCTAGATATGTTGAGCATTTAATGCAGCTCAGCTGCTTTGCTAGAGTTTGCATAAAAAGACACACATCATTGTTCATTTATGAAATGGCAAATGAAAGCAAAGGCTTACTACTGTGAATTTGACAGCAACTGTTTTCATATCTGCATTGTTATTTCCAACTAATGTAAAAATAAAACAATTTTCATGAAATAGCTTTGAGTTCCCAAGGTGCTATATGATTATGTGATGTGTTTTTCATTTTTGTCAATGGCTGTGCCAAATGCCACTATTTAAAAACTGAACTCTGAAAGTTTACCTGTATTATAATTTTCCTTTATTATTATTTTATTGTTCAGATTTGTGCCCTGGGATAATATGCACTCAAAATTCAAGATTCAATTCATGACAATGTTATCAGAACCCTTCCTAGGCAAACAAAGAACAGAAGTATGTCATAATTTCAGTGTCAGCATTCTGAGTAATACACCCATTGAAAGCAGGACTCTGAGGTGGGTAGATTCTTCAAAGAACATGTTTATTGGATGCATCATATCAGTGTTCTGACCAAGGCTTCCTGAGACAGTAACAATCACACGCTGTTCCCAAAAACCTTGTTTTTATTTCAACAGCTGTGAATTATATGCATTCACAGTCCGTAATGAGTCCCAAACAGTTTATGAATAGTCCAACAGAAATCTGCCACAGTCTTTTGGGATAAGGCTGATAAGCACCCACCTTTATCTCCCTTAAAATGCTGCCAACGACTAAATTGCCAATGAACTGTATGAGGCCAAATGGAGCACAAACTCAACACTGAGCTTCGGATTTTAAACCGACCAGAATGAACAAAGTTGATTCCTGCAAAGGCTCATGTCCCTTTGCTCCTCCTTTATGTCTTATGGAAGGGGCCAATCATCTCCACGCCTTACTCCTGAATTGCCCCTTTTGTTTTAACTGTTCTTGCCTTCTGGCAGCTCTGCACAAGCGTGTACTGGGAACAGGCTTCCCCTGTTCCTTTGCCTCGCTGATGTCGGATTCTGGAGGCTCCAGAGTCAGCACATCACTGTCCTGGCCCCATCTCTGTGTCAGATCCCTTGTCCGAATCCTCCCCAGACTCCAGGACTGGCCCACTGTCCAACTCTGCTGCCAGCTCTGTAGGCCGCTGGCGGACCATAACACTCACACCCAATGTTTCCTGCAGTTTTCACCTAATTAAAAGAGCATAAACCTATAAATCCCCTCACCCAGATGTCACTGGTCACATTGTCCAATGAATATAGCTGGCAGGCTGCTTGGTCACTTCTCTCCTCCTTCAACAGCCCCTGCTATGATGATCTTGGTTCACTTTTTGTTTTGACTATGAGGCAGCACAAGATGACTTCAGCCAGGTTCACTTCAGAGTTGACGTTCAGCTTCATTTTTGATTTCCTTTATTGAATAAGGTTATATAAAAGAGAGCTATTTCCCAACCATAATGTGTAGTTTTATAAAATTTCATAAATAATTCTTATTTTATTTTATTATTATTTTTAAATTTTAAAAAGCTTTATTTATAAATGTTAGAAACACACAGACATACAAATACAACTAACATAGATACGCAACAATGCGCAATGCGCTTTCTTCGTTTGGTTTAGGTTTCGGATTGGATATACACTTTTAACTTTAAAAATAAATTATACATAACCATGTTCATTACCAATTTTTCCCATTTGTTTGGTTTAGGTTGTGATTTTAATTGTTCTATATATCTTTCTAAATCACTGTATTATCACATCTATAACCTCCTCCCGTCCACTTCAGTGCCCTATTTTTGCTGGGTTCCTTTTTCCCTTGTTCTTCTTTTTGCATTTTGTTCCACCCAGTCATACCATCTATCCCATATCTTGTAATACTCCGAGTCCTCTTTTTCATTTAATTTGAGAGTTAATCTCTCCATTTCCACACATTCATATGTTTTCCTAATTACAGTTTGTATGGGTGGCATTATAGGTTCTTTCCATTTCTGGGCTAGGGAGATTCATGCAGCTGTTAGTAAGTGTGTAATCAGATACTTGTCCTTGGGGGGTAGGTTTCCTTTAATCATTCCCAGTAAGAACAGTTCTGGTTTCCACTCCAGTTCACATTTTGTAACTTCCTCAATCCAGTTTTTTACTTCAATCCAATACTTCTTTGCTTTTGAACATGTCCACCACGCGTGGAAGTAAGTACCAATTTTCTCTTTACACTTCCAACATTTGGGATTTGCTGCTGTAAATAATTTCACTAGTCTAGCAGGTGCCAAATGCCACCTGTACATCATTTTGTACTGATTTTCTTTGTATGCCACAGATTTTGTGTATGTCAAATTTTTCTCCCAAATCTCCTCCCAGTCATTCAAATCCAAACTATATCCCATGTTTTTTTCCCATGCTAACATTGGCCCCTTCACTACCTGCTCTGTCCTTTCCTGTTCTAATAGTAAATTATATAATTTAGATATCAGTTTTTCTTCTGGCCCCAAAAGTATTTTATCTAATTGTGTATTCTTTGTCTCAGTTCCGTACTCCTTTATCTCTTTAATATACCTCATTTTGATTTGTAAATAAACCCAATTGTCTATCATTATTCCTTGTGTTTCCAGCTCCTGTCTTGCTTTTAATCTCCCCTCTATATCTAGAATCTGGTAATATTTGAGTTTTTTATTTAAATCCATTGTGTTGGGGTGGAATGTTGCCTCCATTGTTGAAAACCATCTTGGTATTTTAGTATAGTTTTTCTTCCTAATGTCAGACCAATTTTTAATCAACGATTTATGTATTATATGTCTAGTAAAATACATCTGTTTTTTATCAGTCAAATTCCACAGAAATGAGTGCCACCCTGTTTGTAGGTCATGCTCTTCTAATGTCAAAATTCTTTTATTTCCCAATTTAACCCAGTCCCTTATCCACACCAATATCGTTGCCTTGTAATAAATCTCCCAGTAAATAATTCTTATTTTAAAGATATAAAGCTTAGTGAAAATAATTAATAACTGTTATCAGTCATGAGATCTCATTGAATAATCACCACAAAAGTGTCACTTTCTAATTTATCTCAATGTTATTTTTTTTCTATCTTACCTTTGTGTCACTTAAACCTATCAAGACTAAGGCACTAGATAAATCATACAAATAAAGCTAGTACAGGAAAATAACATTATGTTTACATGCATATTTTCTTACTGACAGTGTGGATAAATATCAAAATCTACTTTGCCATTTTTCAAAAGTTTTCTTTTTTGTGAAAAAGGCTTCTTGGGTGTGTATGTTACCATTTTTCTTAGGCTTCTTGACAATTTCCTTTGAATTCCTCTTAGTGCTTTGGAATTGTAATTATTGTTGTAACCGTAAGGTTCTACTGCTGGTGTTTTTTATTCCATGTCTTTCTAGCCATCTGAAGGATTTCTGTCTATGGAGTCCTTGGTGCTCTCTGAGGTTGAGAAAGCACTAAGGACTCCATAGTTCAACGCTGAGCTACATATATTCTTTTCTGATGGTATTTCTAGCTGCCATACTTCTCAGTCTGAACAGCCCAGAGGAGTAAGTTCCTTTATCAGCTTTTCCTTTGAGATTAATTGAAAAATGAGAAGACAGAGAATGCAAGTCACTGGAGGGAAGATACCCTAAAACACAGAATATTCTCATACAGTTTTTGGCCCCACATAACTATGTATATTCAAAAATACAAAAGTCTATTCATCATCATGACCATTTCTCTTGAACTCAGGCAAAAAAAGCAATTTATCTTTCATCAAATTGAATAAAATTTAATAGAAAAATATAGGGTAATTTTTCTGTGGAATGTTGGTAGAAATACTTGTCTTTTCAGAAGAAAACCTCAGTGACCTCAATTCAAAGACCAGGAAAATATTTATAAGATTACAGATTAAATGTATTTCCAAATACCCAAGATGGATTATAATATTGTAAAAATAGTTTTCAAGCAGCAGCTGCAACTTGATAAACAAAATAAAACCCTAAATATGAGGTTAACGTTAAACGCACATGTGCATACACACACACACACACACACACACACACACACACACACAGAGGGAAGAGAGAGAAATAGAGAGAGAGGGAGCGAGGGAGAGGGGGGGCAGGCAGGCAGATAACAGATAATCAGAGTTGGAAGGAACCTTGTAGATCATCTAGTCCAGAGGTCGCCAATCTTTTGGACCTCAGGGACCACCAAACTCATACTTTTAAATCCTGAGGCCCACTAATATGAATTTTTTTTAAAAAAAGATAATATATTTAATATAAAAAATTTATTTTTTATATTAAACATAAACATAAATGGGAACTGTGGGGCAGAGCAAAGAGAAAGGAAGGGTTTCTATCATACTTTGGATTTGGGGGGATCCAAAGTCCTGGTGTTTTGTCTTTGTTAAGTGTAATGTGTAACTAGTATTTTTTTCCCCTATACTTTCACACTTATGAAAGTTTGTCAGCAAGCATGAAATACCCATTTCCACTCCATTTTTATCCCACGCATTACAGGACAAACATTTGAATGCACAGTACTATCTAACATTTTCCTGTTATAGGTCACTCTGTAGCAGTCAAGCCATGCAAATTTCCCCCCGTGAATTTAATTCCCCTGCAGAGATGGATCGCTCCCTCCTCTCTCTCTCTCTCTTTCTTCCACTCCCCCCCCACCTTGAGGCTGGAAAGAAAAGACACAGAGACATGCAAATTCCCCCCCGAATTTAATTCCCCAGCAGCGTTGGATCGCGCGCACACACACACACACACACACACATCCCTCTCTCACACACACATCCTCCAAGGCAGCCCCATTCCTAGCCTGCTTTGAGCTCTGTCCTCAGGCTGCAGGCAAGGAAATCAGCAGAAGCCTTTCTTTCTCTCCCCCAAACTCCGCCAGAAATGAGTCTTTGCAGCCTCTTGGAGCAGGATGCCTTGCAGGGTCCCAAAGACTCATTTCTGGCAGAGTTTGGGGGATAGAAAGAAAGACTTTTGCTGCTTTCCTTGCGTGCAGACAAAAGCAGAAGATGAGAGAAGCGGAAAGAAGCAACCCGGTGGCCAGGCAAGTTCCCCCCTCCCCCCCTTTTCCTCCTCCCCTCACTACCTCGTGTCATTCCTAATGCAAGTGATGCAAGCCTTGTGTTCCTGGGCCATGTACTCGGCACAGCCTTGTGTTCCCCCGCAGCCTGGATTAATTGCTTTGGGGGGTGCTTTGGGGTGGGATTTCTCTGCGGACCACCAAATTTTTTTCATGGACCACCAGTGGGCTGTGGCCCACTGGTTGGCGACCACTGATCTAGTCCAACCCCCTGCCCAAGCAGGAGACCCTACACCATTTCTGACAGATGAGAGTCCAATCCCTTCTTGAAAATTTCAAGTGATGGCGCTCAAATGACAGGCAGACAGGCAGGCAGACATAGGAGAAGGATTCCCCCATATATCTTACCTGGAACTCCAGAATAGAAGGCAAAATATAAATATAATGGTTCCTTGAAACATAACTATTGCTCTACCTATCATCAAAAGAGATAAAGACAAAAATATAAAAAGATGTGGATATGCCTCAGAGTGAATTTTTGATTTTGGACAATATCCAAAGTTTCATAAGGAGTTTTCAATAAATGCTTCCTTATTTTTAATTGCATATACAGATAAGTTCTTGGTGCAGCAATGAGACACAACCCCGTCAGACATCTGCTGAGCGCATTGGGTTGTGCTCCAAAAATTGTAAGCCGCCCTGAGTCTCCGGAGAAGGGCGGCATATAAATGTAATTAAAAAAAAAAATACTCATGAGGTTGTTATGGTTTTTCTTCTTTCATATCTAGTAGATAACTTCTCACAAATGCCCTTTGTGAGAGGGGTGGATGAAATCCTAGCCTGGGCCAGAACTGGCCTGTATATAGGACTGGCCTGTATAACATTGATTTCCTCATGTGTCATTGAATATTTTTGTCAAAATATTACTGCTTTATATGAATTTTGTGTATGTTAATGGAAACATAATTATTAGCCTCAAATATTCTCTCCTGAAGAGAACGTTACCTGTGCTGAAACAAATGAAGAAAATTCACAGATGAAAAACTTTTTCAAAGCAAAAGAAACATTAGTCAACTGTCAAACGTCCTTAAGATTGTGTGGACTATATTTGCACTTGCATGAAAGCAAGTAATATGACTACAAGAGAAATAAATTTCCCAGGCAGTAAAGAGAGTGCTTAATTTGGTCTTATGGGGGATTATCTGGACTTCAATTAACATCTTAAAAGTTCAGGAGACACCATAGATGCAATAAAGAGTGTGTAATTATTCCCCCTAGATAATCACTTGTGCTTAAAATGAAATATAACATTTTTTTATGATGCACACTTTTGGAAGCCTTCCTTCAGAGATGCAGTTTCTCAGCTCTGTGGGTCACTGATGCTTAGTTATGTGAAAATCTAATTAAGTAGTGCACATTCTTTCACATAAAAAAGACCTGCCATCTATGAAGAGAACTTTGAATTATATCTGGTGAACAAATATCATATAGTTCTTTCTGTACATACATGTTCTCTAAAGGTTTACTTCTTAATAGTATAATGCTGAAATTTTTCACAAAGAATATTGTTATCCTAATGTATAACATGATGGGAAATGCAAAACGATCAGCAAAAAAAGCTGGACATACTCATAAGCATTCTCATGACCTTGAAGAATCAAGTGTATGCATGAACTCAAACAAACACAAACATACAGGCTCACATACAAATGTATTGTATTTATAATAAAGAAAAAGATAGTAAAGTGTCACATTTCATGTTTGCCCATAGCTCCATTTTTACTTAATACTATCTCCAAACGGGAAATCATTTAAAGTTCCTCTGTTATAAAAATAATGGCATTAACAGCAAATGACAGAAAATAGCAACAAGACAGTTTGTCTCTCCCCCCAATAATACTAACCTTTTGAATTCGTTATTTCCTCACTATATTGTTTAAAAATAAACAGCTCATACTTTATATTTAGTAATGACATTTTGAATATATTCTTTATCAATTGTATATTTCTAGTTGTCTGTTCCCTTCAAAATACCATTTTTTTCATAAATTACATTAAAACATATATTTGCGGCATTGATACAGCTTAGAACATTTTGGAAACTGGAAACTGCATGTGCAATTTAAATAAGTAATCCCCAAATTCAAAATTAATCCAGGAAGTGGAAATTAGACAAGCTTTCTTTTTTCCTTTTGATCTTGTCTGGTTTTCTGCCCCAGCCCCGTCCAAAGAAAGGCAGTCAAGGAGATATTCAATAAAATCTTTCAATTATTAGTTTTATTTATTGATTGAAATTTTGTGCCAAATTCTCCAACGTTTATACAGCTGTCCATTTTACAAAGCAACTCTGAGTTACAAAGGTAAAAAAAAAAGCATGCATAAGATAGTTTAAAACATAACAATACAGAGACAGCATCCAATGTACTAAAGCAATCTAAACAACATAGCACATAATGGGTTCATACTAACACCTCAAATCCCATGCCCTAAAATTAATTATTAAGAAAAATTAATAAACACATTAACTAATAATAACAGTGTCCTGAAACTGACAGTGAAATTGTAACCAACAAGTTATTTTTATCAATGCTTGCTATCAGAATAATGCATAGGATGCCCCCAGAAAAAAAAAAATTATCTCAGATTGCTTCTTGGTTTTGTAAAGTTCTGCCTCTCTTCTTCCTCTTGGATCTCTATTTTGTATATGCAAGTGACATGAAAAGACAAATCCCCTTTGAGTTCAGTTTTGCAACATTCTGCACAGATTGTTTCAGAAATGGATCAGAACAATTTTTTAAAATATCAGCATGAAAGCCATCTGGGTTACTTTGGGTTAGTCACCCTCAGCCACATTCACTTGTACGCTTGTCCCCAAAAGGCAGGGAAAAAAACGGAAATCCTGGTTATGTATTTCTTGGGTAGTTACATATTTCTCTGTATCATATCTTACTCATGTTTTGTCTTGATCCCAACGTAGTGTGAAAGTTTAAGTCTTTCTTGCTGGTGTCTGTGAAATAGTCATTTTGCTGCCTTTGAGATGCTGCTTTTAATTGACACATCAGAAATTCTTTACAGCACAATTGTTCTCTCTCTTCCTATTTATTCTTAAAAAAGAAAACAATGTGTTTCTGCATCTAGCTAGACTAGTCAGATATGTAAGCGATGGCATTTTGTTCCAATACAATAAATGTTTAATTCTCATGTGAGACATATTTTTGTTTTAAATACAGCTATGCCCAAGCCTAGGCTTTTTCTTAGACAGTTTTAATAAGATAGGCTGTTCTTGGAGTTTTGAATTTGAATAATTTCCATCCTACCTTGAAAAACAATTAAGTTCAAAATGAGATTTTTACCACTTTTAATCATTGCAATTACCCAAAACCATGAATACCTTCAAAGTTATAAACGATTCTCCATTTCAGTAATATTTTGTCTTCTGACAGAATATATAATGTTGCTGTATTAACATAACTCATTAGTCTCTGTGATTCTTCTGATATGATTGTGAATGGTATTATTAAAAAGAAAAAAGAACTATCATGTTTAACTGAATCAACATTGGGTTGATTTAAGACCCCTTTCCTCAGTTTTGTTTTCATCCTACAACACATACTTAGGCAGCACAGCTCTTGGCCATGCTAATTGGGCTTGGTGGGAGATAAACACATGGAATGGTTCAGATTAGTGAGGGATAGTTTATGAGCAAAAATGGAACAACGAAGTGTATTATGAATTGCTTTGAGATCCTAGAGTGAAGTAAATCTCAGGAATAATAATAATAAAAGAGCTGTATTGAATCAGAATTGCTAACAATGCAAAATAAGCACATTTGGAACCTCATCTTTCTCTCTCTTGCCTGTTCCAAACACTGTGAAAAAAGAAAGGAAGGAAGGAAGGAAGGAAGGAAGGAAGGAAGGAAGGAAGGAAGGAAGGAAGGAAGGAAGGAAGGAAGGCTTTTCTTTTCCTTAAGTATGGAAAGAAAAAAAGAAGCCTTGCCCTTTAAGAAAAAGGCAAAACTCTTTCCCTTTGTGGATTCAAATCTCCCGGTTGGGAGATTTTACTGCAAAAATAATCGGTCAGCTGCATTGGAAGTCAGAATCAGTTTATTAATAGGAAGGCAAGTAAGAAAAAGTCCTACAGCATTCCTGAGATTAATCTAATCTTGTGAGAAAGCTCCTTATACCCTTTCAGGTCCTTTGATTTGTAAGTGTGAATCCTTGAAGTCTTTGACTTGTGTTTGTGTGATGAGTTCCTGTCTCTTGAGATTGGGATCTCTTCCTGGGATCTAGGAGTAATTGTTTTATAGTCCAACCTCTGTTTTTCCCTGATCCTTTGTAGCTATCAGTTTGCACCTGGTTGCAATACCCTGAGTTTTCTGTCATACTTTTGGGTAAACCTTTTCCTTCCTGCCATACTTTTTTATGACTGTGTTTTGGTGAGTATTTCCTTTCATGTGTCTGAGGTCTTTTTTGAGTTCCTTTTCCTTTGAGAGTTTGTTTTTGCAAGTTTTATAGGTTGCCATCTATTTGATTTCTTGGGAAAGGATCTTAGCTAATTTGTATCCTACGCAAAGGTGGGGGCTAATGGAGCTGAGCCTGCTTGTGTTTTCACCTCTCCTTTCTTTTAGGGGAATTTTCCTTCCCCTTCTAATGTTTTAAGATTTCTTTTTCTTTTCCTAGGAGAGGGGTGAATTGTAACTTCCAACCTTAGCTTTTCTGGATTTTACCCTTTCCTCTACCTATGTCCCCAAAATAACTCCACCAATCAATTATCCCAACTCAATTAGGGCCTTGGGTGGCTCAGGCTGTTAATTGCCTGCACTTAAGTTCCAGCTGCCTACAACTGCTGTAGGCTCGAATCCCACCAGGCTCAAGGTTGACTCAGCCTTCCATCCTCTCGGGGTAGGTAAATTGAGGACCCAAAATTGTTGGGGGCAATTAGCTGACCTTGTAAAAATGCCGCTTAGTAATAAGCAGGCATATACAATGGAATGAAGGCTATTGCTGAGCACACTGGGTTGTATCCCAAAATTGTAAGCCCTGAGTCTTCGGAGAAGGGCGGCATATAAATGTAATTAAAAAAAAATTACTAACTCCAGGAATAATATTACAAACAGTGCTTTCTATGCCATCTAAAACCATTGTTTTAGTCACTTATCCTACATTTCTATATCTATCACATGGCAGGATGAAGTCAAGTACACAACAGTATATTGGCAATATAGTACACGTTCAGAAAAGTTATGACAGGGAAGCTATTGCAAGATAAACTGTTGCCTTTATTTTTGCTCATGGATTTCTTGATCCCTCTGATTGAGATTTGGTAATCCAAAAGATTTATAGCCTGGTGTACATGAAATACCCTTCTTATAAGTTTAAGAACCTTTGTGTTATTCATAAGTGCCAGTATGCAAGTGTTCATCTAATCTATTTATAGCTCATTTAATGCCATGAGCTTATTTACTTTAAACCTGTGTTGCTTTTGAAAAAAATCTTTTATCTGTTTTCATTTAGACCCTTAATTTCAATTGTGCAGAATGTTGATACAGATGAGAAATGTTTTATTATTTTTATATCACTTGTGGCATAGTTGCTACTTTCTTTAGTTGCCTTGACTTAATGTTTTCCATTATTTAAAAACAATTCATTACTTCACTTCTCATAGTGCGAAGAAAATTGAGGGAATTCATGCATTCATTACAACAACTTGCATTATATTTTGGAAATGAAGTTGTCCTAAAAAGCATATTATTTTATAGAACTGTCATGTTTCTCACTTCTGTGAAGCCTGTATTTCATTCTGTTTTTTACCTGTATCTAATAACTTTCAGTTGAGATAAAACTCTAACATTGCAACTTTGAAAAATAAATTAGTGCTCATTGTATGTTCATGGCCAAGCAAAATTTGTCTCAATAATCTGTAGTTCTAGTAGAGACTTCAAATAATTAAGTCTTCTTTTATATCATCTGGACACAAACAGATGCACCATTAGTTTGATAAAAAACAGATTTTAAAAAATCTGTCTACAATCCTGGAAGAATCAGTCTTTTTTTTCTCAAATAAAATTTGTTAGTTCTATGGAAATTGGCTAAATATAATTTTATTCCTTTTTGGTCTGCTGCTGTATAATTTTATAATGGCTGTATTTGTCAATAAAACAAAAGGATATTGAGGCCTGATCTGTTTTATATTGCATCATTTTTAGGTTTTCTATTTTAAATTTACATTTTTGAGAAGATACCCAAAACACAGTTATAGTACAATATACAAAGTTGGGTTCAAACATGTATATTCCTTTAAAAAGATTGTGTGTACCTGAATGTTCACTGTTTTTGATACTATAAATTTATGACAAATCTGGTTCTACCGTTCAAATAGAAAAGAAATCCCTGGATTCATGGTATCCAAATATCATACATTTATCAGATGTATTTAATTTATGAAAAGAGATGCAATATAATTATCAGAGTTTTGAGGCTATTGGTATTGTGTTTCTTTTAACTCTCCTAAACCATCATGTTACATGCTTCTACAGTATAGAATATGAACAAATGTTTTCATCACATTGTTAAGAAATTGTTAATTTATCGGATTCTGTCATTCTATAACTATTGAATGATTGATTATGCGCCGTCAAGATTTTGTTAATTCTTACCAATCACATAGATTTACTCCATGATAATCTGTCCTTTACCTGATCTTTCAGGTCTAGGCTATGCAACAACTGTATCTTAATGATTGATAACATTTGTAGTCTCAAAGTCACCACCTTCTATAAAGAGGTTAGTATCTTCCTGTGCAGTGCAGATGTATTATAGATTTTGGTGGGAAGCCAAAATGGTTCTTATAACTGATGAAGCCATTCTGCCTTTCCATAAAACCATGAGAAGGTAAGACATATTCATTTTGCTTTCAGCTAACTTCAAAGTCTCTCTAATACATCTGAAGATTCATGTGAGGTGCTTACAAACTCTTGAGGTATTTTTCTCACAAATTGAAAGCAATTCTAAAAGGAATATAATCTTTAAAGGCAATGAACCTGCTTCCTTATCTGCTGTTCTATTTGAAGTACAGTTTCTCTTTGATTTACAGGGAATACTGATTGCATATGAAAGGTATCAACTGATGATCACGTGTCCAAAGTAAAGTTCACTGAGCCTCTTATATCAAATCATCAGCATAATCATACCATTTCTTCATATTATAATATCAACCTACAATTGCGTAAGAATTAATGTTATGAATATTAGAGAAGGCATTTTAAAAGGTCAGTTACTAGTTAAAAATATCTTGGTTATATGTATAGAAATGAGGCCTGGACAAATTTAAAAGTAGAAAAAAAACACCCTTTCCCCCTTTAATTTCAGAGATCAGTGAAATTTCATTTCTAGTATGATGGCTTGGCCTTTGTTAGGAAATTGATTAATGACAACTGAAACATAAAAACATGCTTTTATTATATGAGGCAATTTTTAGCTAATCAGGAATAAGAGGTTAATTAACCGCTGTGTAGCTTACTACTTCAAACAGGTATGAAGATCTAGGCAGATACCTTGCATGTGAATACAGCTGTTCGTACTTTTGCCAACAGGGGAACTAGTGGTAGGATTTGTGCAGAATATATGCATATATATGTAAGAGAGCATTACACTGGGCAGAATTCATTGGAAATAAATCAGATTAAATCACAGAATCATAATAGCGTTCACTCACACACTAAATAATAGAGGCTTAGTATGTAAGTAGCCATTTTACTTTCTAGACCTCAATTTATGGTTAACTGTTTCATACAAATTCAATAAACTGGTCTATCAATAAATCATGACAAAACAAATTTTTACTGAACATATGTGATATATGTACCAAGTGTAGTATCCCTTAGTAGTGTAGGAAATACCATTATTCCTGATAAGTGGACACAAATCTGTATCTAAAACTTGTAGTGAAGGGGAGTTCACTGTCTTCTGTGGTCCTTCAGATATTTGAAAATGTCATGTATCCAAATCTTTGAGTTTTTCTTTGTAAAATTTGGCTTTGGAGTATTCACTTTTCCTATAAGATTTTGGAACTAACTATAAAAAATAAAGAACTTCTCAGACTTATTTTGGTTATTCTGGCAATTACATGTCATAAAAAAGATAATAGATGATTTTATAAACTGGAAAATAGAGAGAAAAATAATACAAAAGCCTGATGTCAGCTAATATTGAAACTTACAGAATAATACTAAATGTTAAAAAAAACCCAGAAATATTAAAGATCTGTGAAGAATGTAGCCAAAGTTAGTAACTACAATATTACCCTGTCATTAATTATGTCTATTGATGCAGATAATCTTTGTCTAAAAGAAGTTAGTTAAGGAATGAAGACATGGGGAAAACTCAAATTAATTTGGATTGGGCTCACGTTTGCTGACTATGAAATCAGAGTCTTGGTATGGAAAAAAAATGAGCCAGTCATTTTCTGTCTCCAACTGACCAATAGGAAAGTGATTTCTTCATGGTTGACCTCAAAACCAGAGCAATAGAATCCCTTTACCTCCTACTACATACCGGAGAGTATTTTCTGCATTCCTTCAATCAATATTTCCAATATATATTCATCTGATCATTTGAAGAAACAAAACAAAACCGAGCAGCTGTTATAAAGTTCATTCACAATGGTACATTGCTCAGCCATTTCCTAGAGAAAAAAGTAGAACATTTGTAATTTTGCAATTGTCTAATTATGTTAACTATGCAGGTGTAGTACAGGGTGGTCAGAATGGGAAAGACACAAGGTGCATTATTAATAAAGACTGTGGTTAGGCAACAGGAACATAATAGAATAGAATAGAGTTCTTTATTGGCCAAATGTGATTGGATACACAAGGAATTTGTCTTGGTGCATATGCTCTCAGTGTACATAAAAGAAAAGATGCATTCATCAAGAGTCAAGAATCAGAAGGTACAACACTTAATAATAGTCATAGGGTACAATAAGCAATCAAATCATACTAGGAAACAGTCAATAAAAATTGTTGGGATACAAGCAACAAGGTTACAGTCATACAGTCATAAGTGGTAGGATTGTTGTAGATTGCATGCAGGAAGTAATGGTCGGAGTAAAAAAAAAGTGTGGATCCAAAAAGAAAAAACAGTGACAGGGAAATAAATTGCCTCCCGCAACCTCTAGTTGGAAGTTATATTTCATTTTTAAAAGCAGCCTGGCATCTTGCATATAGATTATTGGCATGATATTGCTAGTGAAGAGAAAAAATTATAGGAGTCTTATGAATGTCACCTCAATTCCCTTTGCCTCAGTAAGAAATAGAGTCACAGTAGATCAGATTAATCCTGGTTGAATTTTTACATGAATTCTTTAGGGTACTGGTTCTATTTTATAATCTCAGACCAATTCCTACAAAAGGGACTGCCAAGCTATCATGACACTCCTTAAGGAGTTATGAACAAAATGCTGCATCTGCTAAAGCCCATAAATAGGTAAAAAAAGGAAGGAGTTTTTCATAAAGAGAAAATGACCTGACCTGAAACTCCCTTGAGTTTTATCATTGCAAAATGGAAATACTTTTTCCTTCCTCTTTGGATTACACTCCAGTTGAGCTGGAAATAAAACAGCTTAGCTGCCCAATACAATATAATGTATAAAACAGTGGTAGTGTTGGTTTTGGAGCATTCAAACATATTGTGTAGTACTGTTTGCTTGTGTTTTTCTTTCTTTCTCTCTCTTTTTTAGACATATTCCAATTTTGTTCTGAAAGCCGTACAAATTGAAAATAGAAAGATGACACAGTCTATTTCTAGATTTCTTTTAAGCTACTGGGAATAATATATTTTAAAAATGGTAGCGTTGTGGGGGGAAAAATCTAAGGCTGTAATCCAATCCACATAAAGACAGAAGTAAATCTCCTAGAACTCAGAGTGTTATTTCCAGATAAAATCAAATAAGATCAGGCTTCTCATTTAAGGAAGCTGTTAACATCTAACAGAGCTGTAGGTAGAGAGAATTAAAAATGTCAGTGGGGTTATAAAACAATAATGGCAACATACTCATTTAATCAAAAAGCTATTAAGTGAGGATTTCTGTATTAAGAACCTGGTAGAAAAATAGAGAAGCTTTTGGAAAATCAAGCTGGGCTTTTTTCCACCTTTGGTGGGGTGCTTGATATAAACAGAATTAAATTTGACAGTCTGATTGCTATATAAAGACATCAGAATCATACAGCAAGGAAATAATAAAACTAAATAAAGGTAGATGTTTTTGAAAAAAATACTATTTAACATCTGTCAGCTTTATATTATTCTTTAAGATTTATATTAGATGATTTAACCACAATGTGGTTAAACATGTAAGTTGTTTTAAATCCTTATTTTATTATTTAAATTACACTTGAAGAATAGGCAATAATGAAACCTCCTGATCATATTATTGCAGAAATCAGTTGTATTAAATACAATAGAATTAATTTTCTATTAACAGTAATACATTAAGTACTCAAATATACAAACCTTGCTAAATCCAAATTTTCTGTAGTTCCAAAGGAATTTGATTGAATTCTATCAGTTTGGTATATAAAAAACATCTTAGAAATACTTTGTCTGACTTAAATTTGGGCTAATACGGTATTTTCTTACTGGATAGGACTTGGAAATGGTTTAATTCCTTATCCATTTTGGTTGAATATCATTTTCTATAGGAAGAAACATATCTTTTGTTGTCAGATCTTGTACTAACAATAAATTACTAGCAGCAGGTGGCTTGCGGCCCTTCTAAAGTCCCATAAAAAATCTGATAAGGGTCGCTTGCCCTATTTCATTTCCATTAATTTGTCCTCATTTTCTGCCACTCTGTCTGGATTCTCAAATCTGAATCTCAACAAATCAATAAATGCATTGACATCCTGTAGCTCTGGGGCCTGTTCATAGTGCAATTGAGCCACCCAGTCAAAAGCATCCCCCTCATTCATCCCATCTGTTATTGCAGTAACCATATTGCGCTCTGTTGCATATTGGCCTCCAAATTGGTTTATGTGAGACCAGATTCGAGTGAGGAAATAAGCAAAATGTTTATGCCGTCCATCAAAAGTCGCCTTGAACAGCATCTGGTCTGGTCTGGGGGGTGGATGGGGAAGTGGTATTGCCTTGGCAACCGCAGGCTGAGCCAGAACGAAAGGAGCCTGACAAGGCATGTACCTACTTTGGAAGGGTCTTCCAAGGCCTGGCTGGGTTAGGGGTCTCTGGAAGAAGGGCCTCTGCAGGGTTGCTCCAAGTGGGGGTTGATTAGGGACCTGCCATGAAGAGGCCAGTTGCTGCCTTATTCCCTGCATGAGGAAAAGGGGAGTGGCTGCCATCTGCTGCCTGTGCAGATCCCTTTGTTGGGAAGGGATAGCTGATTCTCTTTGAGGCCCGGGCATTGCCGGTGCTGGCATCCACTGGCACTGGATCCACCCTTGGCCAGGATAAAATCCCCACCCTGGAGGGATACTTTCTGCAGGGGGTAATTTTCTTTCTGGGTGTGGCGGGGGAGGACTTGGAGTTTGTAACATACCCATTGTAGTCTGAGTCTCTCGTCTCTCCCTTGAAATTTGATCCTGCTGGGCTGGGCTGCTTTGCTGGCCATCTCCAACTGATACCAGAGTGAATTCCTCTTCCCTCCTTAAACTGGGGAAGGGAAAAGTGTGCTGCATTATGCTCCAGTTGGCTGGATAGTTTGTGGCTTTGAGGTATAACTTTCCACCTTAAGTTGTTGAAGCTGCTCTGGTAATTCTGCTAACGATTGGCTTAGGAATGTAATCCCCTGGTTGCCATCTTGGGAGACTTCTGATCCAATTCGGGCCTGAAACCTCCAATCTGTCTCCCTTGCAGTATATAGAGGGCTTGAGAAAGATTTTTGTTCAGGCAGCTTATCCAGTCCCATCTGACAACTCCCCCACGAGTCTGATCATCTGGGCCAGACTCCTAAATCTCTTCTCTCCTCTGCATGCTTCAATGCCTGCATCACCTCCTCTGAAGGGGGGCCGGGGGATGCAATTAATCTTCCAGAGCCCCCCACCAAGCCCCTTCTGTCTCACCTTCTGTCTTTGCTGATTCTTCACACTGATCCATTCCTGGAATCAATCCTGGGGTTCAGCAACACCTAACAGCTCCCCTCTCAGGAGACCTGGAAGTTTTTAGAGTTTCAAAATAATGTCAGCATTCCAGGGAACCTACATTCCGATCAGTAACTCCGAGACAAGCATAATCTCAAAAGTACTTTTATTAGAATAGCACCTGGCACATCTGTGGAATTTCAAAACTAAAAGTTTCCCAGACTTCCCACAATGTCCCAACCTACAAACCACGCCCTTTTTACTCATCATCACATCACATGAACCAATCCCAAAGTAAGTTCCATTTCTTCCTGCGCCACACTCTTTGACTTTGAACTAACCAAAGAATTCTGTTTTGTCTACTAAGAGCTATTCAATTAAAATCATCCCCCTCCCACTTTCTCAAGCTAAGTGGCAGCGA
This sequence comes from Naja naja, assembly GCA_009733165.1. Classification (NCBI taxonomy): domain Eukaryota; kingdom Metazoa; phylum Chordata; class Lepidosauria; order Squamata; family Elapidae; genus Naja; species Naja naja. The sequence continues at coordinate 11,921,458 of CM019152.1, forward strand.
AGAATAAGGATTCCAAAGCTGACTTGGTACCTTATTAGGTCGCAATGCCAGATATATTTCCTTTACTTAAAGAGAGAACAGAATAACCTGGGGCAGGCAAAAAAAAATCAGTGGAATTAAGAGTAAGTTCTGACTTCCTGCCAATTTCTCCAGTGAGTCTGGCAGGGAGTACTGAAAATTAATTCCTCCCTCCCTCCCTCCCACCAAACCCTTATATAGTATTCAAGAAATGTAAAATAAGAGCATATTTTTATTTTGGCAACATTCAGTAACAATTGGCCTTATGGTATAATTTGCCTGAAAACACTCCTTCATTTATAGAACTAAAGTTGTTTTGAAGTTCTGTGGTAATTAGACCACTTTGCTTCCAGAATGAAAAAAACAATGGTTTGTAGATTAAACATTTTTTCCAAACATTTCTATCCCCCAAACCCCCTGCCCTTCTCTGCATTAAGGCATTTTTTAAAATTACATTTATATGCCGCCCTTCTCTGAAGACTCAGTGCGGCTTACAATTAAACTTAAAATGATCAAATATCCTGATACTATATAATAATGCACTAATTGCATCTACCTTATCAATGAATGCAGTGTCCCAGGCTAGGAAGAAATGTACCACTTTGCCTTTGTCTTTTGCTTGTTTGTACATGGCAACATAGAACAGAAATACCAAAGTAAACTCTCTTCCAGGAATAATAAGGAGCACACAATCTTGGCAAAAACTGCCAATCTGACATACCTGGACTAGAACAGGTTGGTTTAAAGGCTTGTTTAAACAGCAAGGTAATAATTAAAAAGCCCACTTTAATACAATGAACTAGCCCAGAAAACCAATTAATACCAACCATTTGTTTAAAAAATATTAGGTGAAAAGAGATGGGAGCATGATTTCACTGATACTATGCATTTATTAAAGTGAGCTTGATTATTTGCTTGCTTTTGTTACCTGACTAGGTGGTGCCTAGTTCTAGTACTGAAAATATTCTCTAATGGGGTAACAAAATATCTGAAAGCCAGCAACCAAGTTCAGAGTGTACCAAGGATTCCACAGTTCAACTCAGAGCTATATATATTCATTTCTATTGATATTCCTTTCAGCAGATCATTTTTTTGGTTAGCAAAGGCATCAATTTTCTTTGGACATTTTACTCTACAGAAATTAATGCATGTAGTGGTTCAATATGCTCTGATTTGGGAATGTAAGCTATTTACTGGCATTTTAATATGGTCAAGGTCATGATGGCCATCAGGGTTGGTATAATGAGCTATAATGAGCAAGAGTTGAACTCAGTGGCTTAAAAGAGAGGTGTACAGCATGAAGTACAAGGCCTGTTCTGTCTCATTTCAGTATACAGGATACGGATTGAATGATTTAAGTCAAAGTAATTCTTAATGAACACAGTCATACCTTGTAATGTGATTGCTTCAGAACTCATAGAATTCGGTGCTTGATGTGTTTTGAAGCAAAAATCTTGTCCCAATATTCATATTTCCCCCAGTACTTGATGCACAAGGTAGAACTTGCTGGCATCAGCTGCCTTGTGACTTGCTACTCCTTCCGACCAAAATACAGGCTCATGTGGTTCAGAGGTGGTATTCAGCAGATTATGACCAGTTCTGGAGAACTGGCAGTGGAAATTTTGAGTGGTTTGGAGAATCAGCAAATACCACCTCTGACAGGCCCCACCGAGGGGTGGGATTCAAATTTTTAACAACCGGTTCTGTAGGCATGGCTTAGGTGGTGGGTGTGGCTTGCTGGTCATGTGACTGGGTGGACATGTCTTGGTGGTCATGTTATTGGCTTGGTGTGGCCAACTCAATATCACTCACATCAAGGCACGCATCTCCTCGCCTGGCCTCTCATGACTGTGGGGATGCTACAACAGTCGTAAGTGTGAAAAATGGTCATAAGTCACTTTTTTCAGTGCCATTGTAACTTTAAATGGTCACTCCACACAAGCAAAATACCAGCAAAGGAGGGGGAAAAAAAACTCCAGAGACATTCCTGAGACAAGAAGTCTAGTTCTGCCAAGAATGTAATAAGAGTTAATGGAGGGGCAGTTTCTGTAAGCAACACCAGAATGTTTCCCTCCTGCCTTCCTTACAGGCTTAGGCCAGTAATTTCTTCTAACAACCGGTTCTCCGAACTGCTTAGAATGTTAACAACTGGTTCTAGCGAATAGGTGCGAACTGGTAGAATCCCACCCTGGCCCCACCCCCATCTATTCTCTGCCTCCCAAGTCCCAGCTGATAGGTTGGGTCTTCTTTTATTGCCCTGCACAGGAAAACAGAGCTGGAAAGCAGGTTAATGGGATGGGGAGGGAATGGGATTTTGCAGGAACCTTCCCCCAGGAGTGGGGAGGGAATGAAGATTTTACACTATCCTTCCCCTGGAGTGGGGTGGGAATGGAGATTTTATAGTATTCTTCCCTTGCCACACCCACCAAGCCACGCCCACCAAGCCAAGCCATGCCAAGCCATGCCCACCAAGCCACGCCCACAGAACCGGTAGTTAAAAAAATTATAAAAAGTTTTTTATTTTTATCTTTTACAAACATCTCTTTTAGTGAACAATGTGGTTTCAGGTTTTAACATTTCCATACAAACATGACCATAATTACATATTTATCTTTCATATTCAGTTTCTTATCATATCATTATTTTCCATTTTTTGTAAATTTTCACAAATATTCTTATAGTTTTCACACTTATTTTATCCATTTTCAATTCACTTATTCCATTTTTCTTTAATTATACTAATATCTTTTTATATAATATCTTAAAATTCTTGTTTCTTGATCTATGTTTATTATATTTTTATACTTTTATCTGTCATATTTGCAATTTCATCGCATATTCTAATTTCATTATTCAATACATTCCATCTTAATTTTAATAATTCCAAACATTTCCCCCTTAGTTGCCCATTTGAGTGCACTACCCTTTTGTCTTATACATCATTCAGTTTACTCTCCTTTAACTTATATTAAAATTACCATAATATAATCATTTTTAGTAATCACCTATACATATGACATATACATTTTAGGTTAGATTCCACATGGTATTCTTTCCTTTACCTTCTAAATCATTTATTATTTCAAATACATTAATCTTTTCAGCTAATTGTAGAAACTGATATTAATCTTTTTAGTACAATTCTCATAGTTCACTTTAGGTATATTCTTCATTTCATTTCATTTAATTAACATTCTTATAATAGTTTCCCACTTTTACATTTATTCCAATTATAGTTTACCATCATTCTTAAAAAATAGATAGAAAAAACACATCAGTTCCAATCATTCCATTTTTTAAAAAAAATCTATGTTTTTATACCATGCTATACATTACCTTGCAGAATCCCCTTTCTTATTCTTTATCTACCCATTATCTCTATGTCTTCTAGCCATGTAGCTTCTTTTCATTTTTTGGGGCTTTCTATCTCCCCTTCTTTTCTGGTCCTTTCCCTCATTCCCCTTTTCCTTTATTTCCCCCCTCCATTTCTGACTCCAATTTTTATCCCTTCCCTCTTTTGAGCTTTCTCCTGTAATTCCCCGTTCTGCTATTTCCTTCTTCTTTGTTTGACTTTTCAAACAGTTACCTCTTTAATTGTCTCCTCAAACCTCCAAATTTTAATTCCATGTTTTCCCCCTTGTTTTAATGTTCCTTGCTCCATTTGTTCATTGAGGCTGGCCTCTTCTCTAATCAACTCCTCCCCCTCTGGATCTCCTTGTTCTTCTTTGTTCTCCAATGTTGCCATTTCTAATATTTGTAAGGCGATACTGCACAAACCCACTCTTTCACATATCATTTCTCTTATACTTCTTAAGTCTGATTTTATTTCCAAGCAAAATTCTGCCATTTTTGTACACCTTTTTCAATTTTAATTTTTCTTTTGTCTCTTTCTTCAGTATTTAAGTCCAGTCCAGTTGTCCAGTAGTTTATTTAAACCAGCTTCTAATCATCCACTTCTGTTAAATCCTGTTTCAATTTTCCAGGGTCAAAATAGTCCATATTTTTTATTATTAAGTTCCTTTCGTTGGGTTTTGAATTTTTCTCAAAGTCACCTAGTATTCCCAGGGTTCAAGCTTCTTTCTTCTTCCTTTATAGTATGTTAATTTCACTTTTCAGGGTTTCTATTTTATTGTATCAAAGTTCCTTTTACTTTGTATCAGGTTCCAATTTTTAGAGAACCACACTTTTTAAAGAGTCACTGAAATTTTTCCTTTGCCATTAGGTGGTGCTCTCTGTTATGTCCAAGTTCCACCTTTTCTTTTCACTTTCCTTTCCCTTTTAAGGATTTTAAGTTACAATAATCCAATAAGTCCAATTGTTAAATATTATTTATTTTTGGCACATTCAAGTTTAGCTTTTAATTATGCCTGTTTAGTGCCAATATCATATAATTTAATATAATCCATTTTAAGCAGATATTTTCTTCTAGCTTCCTCTTTCAATTTAACTCTTTTTAAAGTTCAAAGCCACTTTCACTTATGTCCAATTTTTCCCCACTCCCTCTGGTCACCACTTTTCCAATCTTTCTTACAAGTCTCTTAAAACTTTAAAACCGGGGTATCTTTATATTCAGACATTGCACCTGGTTTGCCTGGTTTCCACACTGTCCGCTTCTTCACCACTCCTGCACAATCTTTATCCCGGATAACTCTTCATCTTCAGGGTGGCCATATTTAGCCACCACTGCAGCCCATCTTTGGGGGGAGTTTACCTAGCCAGAGAGAGGAGATGCAGCTCCCCTCAACCCAACAGGTGGCTTCCCCCTTCTTCCCCACCCCTCCAAGGTGATTCTAGCCCCGTTCAGAGCCCTTTAATGGGAACAGCATGGATCAAAGCCACGTACAATCACAGTTTCTGGTTTCTCCTCGATGAAAATGCCACCGGAAGTCTCTGCTAGTAAATTTTTTAAATCCCACCACTAATGTGGTTTGCTCAGTACTCATTGGTTTGACTACTTGCCATGCCTCCTGGAACAAATCCCAGATGAGTAGTGAGTACCACTGTATTAGAAAAAAAAATCTAAGAGTGTGTCCAAAATTTCAAGGGGGAAAGTCTCATATGCAAAAAGAGTTCCATGCCCATTTGAGTGTTGAAATTTACAAAATTCCAAATATATTATACAATTATGTTTATTCTGTAAAAAAAATTGACTACTTTTTTTTTTTTAAATCTATTGTTGATAAAACTTTGGAGGACTGTTATACATAGTTATTGATTGATTGATTGGACTTGTATGCCGCCCCATCTCCGAAGACTCGGGGCAGCTCACAACTAAAAACATACATTCATAATAAATAAATAGTTAAAAAAGAATTAAACCAAACCAAGCCCAATATCAATGTTTAAAATTAAATAAAATGTTTTATCTCACTTAATGTTTAAAATTAATGTTTAAAATTAAATATTAATGTTTTATCTCACTTAATTTCTTGGTAGAGGTATTTGCAGCATTTAAAACTGTGCAAAAGAAAACCAGAATGCGAATTATCACTTTAGAAGGAACTCACTACTTTATACACTAGACCAGGGCTATCAAACTAGTGTTGTCACAGCATCATCATGTGATGTATCATGACTTTTTCCCCCTTCGCTAAACTGGGCATGGGCATGGCCATCAAGTGACTCATCCAGCCTGCAGGCTGTAAGTTTGACACCCCTGCACTAGACTAATGGTCCCCAACCTTTGTGGCTTGGTGGACCAGCTGGCAAGGGACAGAGGGGAACCAGGCTTGTGTGGCCTGATTTTGAATAGGCCATGGCCAGGGGTGGGATTCTACTGGTTTGGACTAGTTTGGGCGAACCCCTCACTCCAAAAAACAAACTGGTTTGCTGCAACAAGCATGTGGGCCTGTCCACCCATGCTCTTTCCTTTCCTTTATTTCATTTTTTTAGAGCACAGCTGATTCGTGCGGCAGACTGGTTTTATTTATTTATTTATTTAATGAGATTTCTATGCCCCCCTATCTCCCGAAGGACTCAGGGCGGCTTACAATAATAAAAGAATATAATACAAAAATTAAAAAACTATTAAATATGAAATCTCACTAAGCCAGTAAAATTCATAAAACTATTGCTAAAATCCCATGGTTTGCTACAATCCCATGGTTTGCTACATGGTTTGCTACACCTCAGCTATTTTATTTACAGGGACTGCAGTAGAGGGTATTAGAACTTTTTAAAATGTGGAGCACAAGCGCAGAGCACGCATTTGGCGTGCATGTGATCACCGAACCAGTTGTTATACCGGTGAAATCCCACCCCTGACCACAGCCAAATAGTGGGCTGCAGCCCAGGGGTTGGGGACATCTTCACTAGACAACCCGGTGATCCATTCAGTCAATCTTTGAGAGTAATCTAGTGCAATCTGATGTGATCAGAATGAACACTAAATTTTAGGCTATTTTTTTTTACCACAATGTTGGACAGTCCCATGATTATCTAAGAATAGTACATATTTATTTACTTATTTAATTTATATTGCCTGCTATTTGCCCATGGCGACTCGAGGCGGCTTACACAATGTAAAACCATATTTTAAACAAAAAAATAAAAATAAAAACAATAAAAACTAACAAAAAGAAACAAATAAATTAGTAAAGTATAATAGAACAAAATTTGTTTACACACACACACATATATAATATATAATAATATATCAATATATATATGTAATAAAATATATCATAATAGGAAAAAGCTATAGTGGCAAATTAACTTTAATAGTAAGACAATATTTACTTACCTACATAAATAAACAGAATGAGCAAAAATAAACCGGTGGGCAAAAAAACAGTGGAAGCAGGGGCAACTTTGGACTTCCTACCACCTTCCCTGTTCACTTTGCTTGTGAAAGCTGTCAGGGAGCATCAATAATCATGATTATTCAACCACCGGGGCTGAGACAGTCACGATACTGGTCTGAACAGTCTGGAAATTTCAATTCCACAGGAGTAATGGTTCTTGGATTAAGTGTTTTTCCCCCTGGTGATACCAGTCTATCAGGGCAACCTGGTCTACCCAAATATGGGACGGAGCATACTGTTTATGCTTTCACTTTTCAGCCCCAATCAAGGAGCCTTCACAGGCAGTTGCTTTCACGACAAACTATTTTTGTGTTGAATTTATATTTACTGACAAAGAAATAAAGGTTCTTGGATTGTTTACACATAAGTTACTATCTCTACTCTGTAGAGGATTATCCAGGTCATGGTTGTCCCAAAGGTGCTTTTTCAAGAGACAACTGCATAACATGCATAAGTACACCATTGTGCCTACCTTCCCTGTCCTATTGTCCCCATTTATTCGTGCCTATTTCCTGTATTCTTGCTCATGTTTATACTTATACCTGTTATCTTGTAAGCAATTGACAAATAAATAAATAAATAAATAAACAAACTGGACTTTCTTGTATTTCTTTGAAGATGTTTCACTTCTTATCCAAGAAGCTTCTTCAGCTCTGACAGGATAGTGGGAGAATGGAAGGATTTATATTCCTTGCAGACAGCTGGTCATTTGTATCCTTCTAGAGGGTCATTGAAGCACTTGGAGGTTGATCTGTATCCTCAGGAAATACCGAGGAATACTGCTGGTTCCTGTAGTCTGCAAATCTATTCCTACTCCTATGCTATTCAGTGTTTTAGATACTTTGAGTCAAAAATTGTTGCAGTATATATAATGCAATGTTCAGGCTAACTTGAAAGAAAAAAAAAGATAAACAAGCATGAGAGTTTTAGCAGTACTGCATATAGATTTCTATCATTTCAAAGTAAAGGTAACAAAACACGTTACCTGTTACAAACATTGCATATTAAGATCACTTCTAAAATTAAATGAAATGAAGTACATTGTTTGATTGTTTTGGTTTTTTATTCATATGACCGACCAGTAAAACACATTTAAAATGTATCAGCATGAAAGTAAAATGGAATTTTAATACAGGTATCATATCGAAGAAAATGTAATCCATTTCCTGGTATTTGCTTTGAGTGATTGCTTTATATTACCATTATATTATATAAATTGAATATCATGTGCATGGGTTGGTTGAAGATTCATGGATAGATGAGCAGGTTAATGTAAAAAAATAATTTAAAATCATTTTTTTAAATTTTTTATTCAAGGCAAATGAAAGAAACTATGTCTGGATAGAATAAGATTGTTGCTATGATAGAATAAATATTGTATAAGCTGTCAGCTCCTGACATAAGCATTTTAAGAGTGTATTCAGACAGTTATGATTAGAACTGCAGTTAATTTTCTTTTTATCTATTTAGATGTATCTTAGTATAGCATAGTCAGATTAATCAGATTAAGCCAATTATGACAATATGATTTGGAGTGTAATGTTGCAAAAACCTTCAATGAATTTTGAATCATGTTCAATGGAATGATAGAAATTTTAAGGTTTAATAATGATATATAGTATTATATACTATAATAGTGCTAATAATTAAGCACACTGATATGATAAAAATATGAATGAACAGAGGTATTTATTTTTAGGAAAACATAGGTATTATGTTTATGACAGTAAATTGTCATAAAATAGCTAGACATTATTTTTAATAAAATAATTAATGCAATGACATATCATCAAAGTTTATCATGTTTATCATGTTTAGTAAAGATTTAGATCAGAGATGTCAAACTCAAGGCCCGGGGAGCGGATCTGGCCCATGGGGTGCTTAGATCTGGCCCATGGGGTTGTTCTGGAAACAACAAAGGATCAGCCTGCTGTGCCTTTGCGAGTGAAAATGGAGCTCAGAAGGACCACATGTGGGAGTCCGTTTTCACTGGCAGAGTGCTCGGGCCACTACAGACACCCCCGACATGACTGATGTCAAGCTGGCCATGCCCACCCCAGCCACACCCACCCCAGCTCCCAAAGGTCAAACACCACCCTGATGTGGCCCTCAACAAAATCAAATTTGACACCCCTGATGTAGATGAACTTAATTACAAATTGCAATATTTCAATTTTTTTTTAAAAGACTTCCTCTGAAACCAAATAAAAATCAAGGATATTATATGTCTTTTGTCTGGAGTTTCTCCTAATATAAACTTCCTCTTGGAAAATAATTTCTGAAATTATAAATTCTTAACATGTCTTGACCATCTGAGCAGCCCATGAATTCCTCGTGAAGAAAGAACCTCTTGAATGATATTAAAAAAAAATGAAAAAAATGTAAATTATTTGGGCAACTCATAAGCACTATAAAGTAAGTAGTCCTCTAAATGTGTGCCATGGTCCATTGGTCTAGAGTAACCTTATATAGAACACTGCTCCATTAATGCAGTAAGTAAAATGAAGTGTAACTTTATTAAATTGCATTTTTGTAGTTCAACTTTTACTTTCCTGTTTTAATATAATTTGCTTAATCTTCTGAGTTCCATATGTATTATTTAAAATAGAAAGCATATCCATTGACTAAAATATGTTAAAGCATATTACCTGACCTAATATGCTTTTGGGCAGAAACAGTTATATTTAACAACATCTACCAACGATACTGAATAGCATAGTATCTGTAATTTTATGGTGAACAATGTTTTTTTGCATTAAATACTGTACATCTTTCCTTTTCATGTAAAAACTGTAAGAAGGCAACTTTTTAATCTTTTTCTTTCCCTTTCTCTTTCTCAGCATGTGATTGGGAAGCAGTGTTGTGGAAGATTCACCTCATGTCCTTATATGATTAATTACTATATCATATTATTAGACTATTTTGGCAGTGGCAGATGCCATTAGTAATTTGTTTTACCAAGTTGCTTTTTAAAATCTGAGCAGGATTTTAGCAATTCTATTTTTTTTAACTAAATTGAACTTTGTACACAGTTCATGGAGAGGTAAAGAGAATGAATAAAATGTTAAAAATGTTTTGAAATATAGTAGGAGACAGTGAATGTCTTATCTGTAGCAGTACTGACATCCTCAACAATGACTTACTTTGTAGTTCTAATTTTGAGAAGAAATATATTTTTTTTCTGTCCTTATCAAGTTCCTTGTTTGACAATTTAGTGGGTGTGATGATTATGTGGCATATGAAATAGCTAACTTTCAGTGAGCGTTACTTTGCATTCTCCATTATACTTCATTTGTCTATTCTAATTGTACTCTGATTGAAGTGTTTTAAGATTTTTTTCTCAATTAAGGCATTAGTTACAGTGATATAAAGATGGAGATAGCACTGTAATTAAAATATTTGTCTTTCATAAGTGGAGAACCAGTGGTTTCAGTTTACTCAGTAATCTCATTTTATATCTGATAAGAATGCATAGGTGAAATGTGGAGAATAAATGGAATGATCCATGCTTATTGTTGTGCCCAAATCTGTTCAGTTAGAATTCTCTAAAACCTTTGTTTGCCATATAAAAGAGTCCTTCTGCTTAGGGTTACCAAATGTCTCTGTTCAAGAGATATAACCTAAAAATCAAATATTGCCCATCTTTTTGAGTATCTAACAAGCTTTCTCTTCCTGAGCATCTTTTCTTCATGGTGCAGCCCTTCGCTACAACTTCAGCTATTCAGGCCTGTCAAACTTGTGGCCCATGGGCTGGATACATCACGTGCAGGCCATGTGGCTCCACAAAGGCAAAAAACATGATACATCATGATCCAGCCTATTTGACACTTGTGAGCTATGTGGTCTTAATTAGTTGATAAGTACCTACCAGTCAGTTTGCATTGCTGCCTAAAATTAATAATATATTAATCAGAATCACGTTGAATGTTTTTGCCTCTTAACTGGCTGGAGAACATTTCTGTAATAAACCAATCTTTATGATCCTGGGAAAAGTAATTTCATATATATATATATATATATATATATGTTTTCGTAGATTTTCACGGGTAAAGGTATGTAGGTCTTGGTGTATTCGGGTCTTGTCCCGTGTAAGATTGAGATCTTGCCAAGATCTCAATCTTACACGGGACAAGACCCGAATACACCAAGACCTACATATATATATATATATATATATATATATATATATATATATATATATTCTCCCAGGAGAATGAAGCTGAAGACACCAGCCTGAAGATGACGGATGAGATTTCGTCGAAACCTTGCCAAGGTATTCTCAATCTTACACGGACAAGACCGAATACACCAAGACCTACATATATATATATATATATATATATATATATATATATATATATATTTGTCATAGATGCAAAGAAAGCTAGACAGTGTGTCTTCCTCCTCTCACTCACTTTCTCCACCTTTCCAATTCTCCATGTCCTCCTTTGCTTGTTCAGATAGCTGGAGACCCTACTTCTGCTTCACTTTAAGGATTCTACAAATTATATATAATCAAGGATGTCAATTTCTTATCTCTTTTCTCTTTGTATGAATTATCCCCTATCAGGTATTATCACTGATGTGATACAGGTAGTTTGACAATTAGACAAAGTAAACCACTTTCTCAGACAATTAGTACAAAAAGACATGAGGAGCAGCAGACAGATACTGGTAGACAAACTCTGCATTTCTCAGTCTTTGAAAATCTTTACAATTATATTGTAGTGGTCATGAAGTCACAAAGCTTTTTCTACTCCTCATTCAATGGGCAGAATATTTCAGTATTCTTGCTGATTACATGGTTTTTTGCTTCCTACTCCAAAATTGGTCTTAGAAGATTAATGGGAGAACTAGCCACTTGAGTGAAAGGTAAAAAGTGAAGCTAAATTATAATAAAACAAAAGATGATTTCCAGTGGAGCAAATGATGGTCTGATAGCCTCTTGATGGAGATGATGTCACAGCTTGCTTTGCTTCCTGCACAGCAGGGGGAGATGATTTCTGTTATGTTCGCATAGAGAGGCAGACACGGAGTGCTTCAGCTCTTAGTTTTATTGTGACTTCAGCTCAGAACAGACCCAATTTGGCTTAGCCGAGGCAGCTATATACAGCCGGCTGCCTCGGCTGACAGCCAATCAGAGTGCAGGGTTTTCCCGCACTTTTAAACCAATGATTACAAACACTTTACAAGAACAACCAATCAATTCGAACTCTGCATACATAACAATTTCTATGTCCTCCAGATTAAAGGAGGAAATCAGAAATAGATTCTGTTGTCCTCCAGACTGTCACTTCTTTCAAATAAATCACAGAAATGGAGATTCCCTTGAGTGGCTTGTGAGTTGAACAACATGGGAATGTAGATAGGAATTTCCATCAAGTTCACAGTTGTAAGTTAGCTGAACCTATGGACACAATAGCTGACCTTCCTCATTTATAAATCACTATTTGTGTCTAGTTAGTTTTGGAGTTAAAGAGAGACTTCCTTTGAAAACAGATAAGTATTACTTTAGGGATTATTTTTTTTATTTCTGAAATTATATTTAAATGAAAATTGAAATGTCGACTAGTATTTATTTGACTTGCAATGTTGTAATATTAAATAAGAATAATTTTTATTTCTGATATATTGAAAATTAACTTCTTAATGAACTGGGATTATGTCTGGAATTGCTTGCTTTTAAATTATATTTCTACCAATTAATTGGACTTAAAACCCAAGGATCTTCTTTTTTCAGCTGACAACTATTATTGTATCTTCCACAAGCAGAACGTGCTATAGAACAGTGGTTGCCAACCAGTGGGCCGGGGACCACTGGTGGTCCGCGAGAAAATTTTGGTGGTCCACAGAGAAATGTCACCCCAAAAGCAATTAATCCAGGCTGCACGGGAACACAAGGCTGCACCACCCACATGGCCCATGGGAACACAAGGCTTGCATTGCCGGCATTGCAAACATGAGGTAGTGAGGGGAGGGAGGAAAGGGCAGAGGGAGGAACTGCCCTACGTGCCCCACACACCTGGTCTGGCCACCAGGCTGCTTCTTTCTTCTTCTGCTTTGGGTTGCACGCAAGGAAAGCAGCAAAAGTCTTTCTTTTTCTTCCCCAAACTCCGCCAGAAATGAGTCTTTGGGATCCTGCAAGGCATCCTGCTCCAAGAGGCTGAACCAGTGAGACAAGTCTCACAAAGACTCATTTCTGGCGGAGTTTGGGGGAGAGAAAGAAAGACTTCTGCTGCTTCTGTTGCTTTCCTTGAATGAAGCCAAAAGTCTCTCTCTCTCTCTCTCTCTTCCCCTGAGAACAGAGCTGGAGACAGTATCCTGTGATCCCAAATAAAGAACGATTGATTGGTAGGCAAACAGGGTGGGGAGTTTTCCTGCAGACTTTTTTGGGATTTTTCCATGGTCTCTGGTCCATGGGATTTAAAATAATGAGTTTGGTGGTCCCTGAGGTCCAAAAGGTTGGCAACCCCTGCTATAGATCATGGTTGCATGTCAAGGTATCAGATGAGGCTCCAGAGATAAACCAATTTTGTTGATCTTTCTGAAATTTTGATGACTGGATCAAAACTGGCACAATTCTAGATGTTAAGTTTGATACTCTGAAAAAAAAAACTGGAGAAAAGACTGGATAAGATTTAAGGAAAATTAAACAAGTTAATGATAGAATGGATTTTTTAGAAAATAAGGTATCAGGCATTTGAAACTAGAAAAATGACTGGATAATTTGGCTATGTTGGAACTCAGGGAAGAAGAATTTTGTTTGACATTCAGGGAAGAACTTTTTTGCTTGACATTTAGGGCTATTCTGGAGAGTCCTTCTGAAAGTATATAAAAAATAACTTTAGTAGCATTAGCTACTTTATTGAGCTGGGAAGAAGAGATGATGGAGGAGGAATTATGGAAGAATGAATGATGAAGCTAATGGAATTGGTGGAGATGATGAAATTGATAGCTTTGATTAAAATAAAACATTTTGATAAATTGATTTCTCCTTGGAAACCACTTGTAATTTTGCAAAAAGTGAAAGAAATAAAATATTATTTTAGGATTAGATAATTAGAAAAATACAAGTCTATAGAAATAACGTAGACAAATATTAACCTTAGAGTAAAAGTTTGATGTATTTTTTAATTCTTATCTGTGCCAGAGAAAGGTGAAAAATCATTCTTTTGCTGTTTTATTACTTTTGCTTTTGGCAAATAATTAGTAGAAAGACATATCCTCTTTGTTGATCTTTTTTTTCCCAATTTTTGTTGTCTGTTTATGTTTTAATGTTGTGTTTTTGAAAACAATACAGTTATAAAAAGATAAATTATAATAAAATGTTTTTGGCAAAAGTAAATATAATTGTTATTTATAATGTTCTTCCTGTTCATATAGAGAATATTGATAGAAATACTACAAATTACATATTATTACAAATTACAAATTCAGATATATAATGAGAAGTTTAGAGATAACTTCTCTATAGTGGAAATATTATAAATGTGTTGGACAGTCTACACATGATTTAAAATTATTATACAAAAATCTTCTATTTGAATATTATTCTAAATATGGTACCTGGAATTTAGAAATAATAGTGTTTGACTCTTGGTATGAAGCAATTTATGTCTAGTGATGCAGTTTAATGTTCAACTGCATAGGTATTGTGTATCATTTATTGATGTTGTAATATGATGTAAAACCATGAAAACCAATTTCATATTAATAGATAATTTTGCTATTGTCTTTCTACTAATTATGCAAACAGTGTGGTACTCTGATTATGAAGTACAGTATATGACAAATTGCAAATACTAAAATCTTGTCCAATTGCAGCAATGAAAGAGAAATTACTCAATATATTTACTCCATTTTCAATAGCTGGCTTTAATAGAGCTGGCTGGTATATACAAAATAATAAGAATAAGTAGCTTTAGTTATCTGGCAATACAAGGCAAAAGAAATGGTTAGATTAGGGTCTACAAAGAATTCCCTGTTCAATCATGCAGCTTGCTGGTTTGTAAATCAAAACAGTGATATTATGATTTGTATTTGTAGCTGCCACTTCTATGAGATAATAGGATTATAAAACATAAGTCTAACAAATGAATGTCATGTTTACATAAATTTAGAGCTCTGTAGGAGATGAGCAACCTCTTGGCAAGTCTCTTGTTAGGCATTTTACAGGAATAAATCATTTGATGGTTGGACTTTTCTCTGCAGGAAGACTAAGCAAAAATTATATGATATATTTGGTGTATTCTGGATATTGGATGCTAATTAGTAGGCAGATTGTCACAAGAAACTAGCCATCCTGTTTGTTAAGTTTTCCTGTGCAACAAAATGTGTTTCTGTCATTGTTTTTTAGCTGTCATCAACCAAATTTCAAATTATCACTAGTTTTTAAAAAGTATAAAAACTTCAAGTTGAGGAAAGAAAAATAAATTAATTGAGGGTTGTAAAGACATATTCCAGACTGTTCTCATTACCAGGACAATTCTGTTTTTTCCTTGAGTGCCTGAAGGAAGGCATTGCACAAGGTTGGAGCAAAGACCAACGTAATTTTCTATTAGCTGTTACAGAGTAGAGAAATTTAAGAGATTTCTCTTCTTATTTTCTGTAATCACTTCTATTTACAATGCTATTTCAGAGGCTCCCATTATGGTCCAGATAAGATCATGAGAAAGTGTAAGAAATGCAGGGAAAGGAAGAATTGCTATCTCCTATTTGTCCTAGTGCAGATACTCAGATTGGATAAAGACTTGCACAAACAAATCAGATCCAAATAACGTTTTGGGGGCCTTTGGGATATCTACTAAAATTGCTATTTAAATATTCAGAGTTGCCACGCTCCAGTTTCTTTGGTTTGAGTCCTAGGAGAGAAGATCTGCCTCCATATAATTCATTTATTTAAAAACATTTTAATTTTTAGAGAGGAAAAGTATTTTGTACTATTCATTTTCAAAGGCAGCTAACATACAATATTGTTTAAATTCAAAAAAAAATAATCATCTACAACAAGGGTGGCGAACAAGTTTGACACAAAGAGCCACAATTTTAAACTGTGAGAGTCAGAGAGCCACACCACGCCGCTGGCCGTGCAGTTGTTTCCAAGGATGGGAGACGGGATGACGCAGGCCGAGGCGGACTCACTCGGAAATCTCTCCTCAGAGATCCCTCCTCAGAAGCAGCATAACAAAATCCAAACTTGGCAAAGAGCCACAGTATACAAAATAATATAATATAATAATAATATAATAATAATATAAGAGGCAAAGAGCCTCATTCATTTTGGCGGAAGCATGCTCGAGAGCCGCGTGTTCGCCACCCCTGATCTACAAAATGAAGTACAAAATAAAAATACAACATTTAAAAACTATAAGCAATCTTTTATCCAACAGGAGAAAGATAGCAGACACAGAGACACACAAATACTAGACAGCAGTAAACAAGAAGCAAGGATAGATATGGATGAACTTTATCTTTAATATGATGGGCAAATATATTGTTATTTGTAAGATTTATAAATGATGTTTTTAAAATATATATATACGTTTGCAATTAATTTGAAATGAACTGGGGGGTTACACAGATTGAGATTAAGATTTGAGATTAGGATTAATTTCTTTGACCCTTTGTCTGTTAAAATGGAATAGAAGTGAAGTTAAATGCTTAAAATGAATATAGACCTACTGTCATATTTGCATGTAAAAGTGACGACCCGGGAACATGCTGTCTACTGAAAAGAGCTGTTTTAAAAAATTGTTAAAAATTGAATAAAATTTGTTTAAAAAAAAAAAAAAGAAGCACATGCAGGTAAAAAAGTTGAAAAGTTCAGTGACCAACAAGGAAGCTCCATCCCCTGTTACAGCCATTCACTGTAATGGTTTTGAAAGGATAACCTTAGAGAATGCAATCGAAGAAACTGAAAGAGATATATGAGTGTCAGAAATGAGGCCCCATATCAGCAGTTATGATAGTATCCTAGGCCAAGCATGTTAAAATACCAACATCTTGAATAACTAATTGGAAGTGTTAGCTTTAGAAATTAGACTCAGGAGGGAAAAGAGCTGGGATTATGGTATTGATGCTACCTAGAGATTCTGTTCCTTGGATTTCCATGTGCTGGCACTTATGGTTAAGTAAGCCTGAAAACCTGTTCACACATAGATTTCCATTTATCACAATGCATCGGACCTCAGAAAAAGACAGCAGTCCATTTTTACCATTACTCTTTCTACCCATAGTATCTATGCATACTGAACAACTAAGCTAGATGTGTAGACACCTTACCTAATTCACTAAATGCATGGAAAAATAATAATCAAACCATATTTTGGAAAAGAAGCATAACATTTCATGAACTAAAAGTTTGAAGACTTCAAAGGTAGTTGATATCCAAGCTATTTTTAAGTTTCTATAAAATTATTGAACAACTAGAGATGCAGAAAATTCACTATAGTATCTCTGGTTCACTGAAGATAGCTTATTTCCAGATCCAAAATGCCTGGCCTAGATTCGGAGTACAGATAACAGTATAACTGTTAACTGTGTAAGGGACCTTGGAGGTCTTCTAGTCCAACCCCCTGCTCAGGCAGGAAACCCTATACCAGGGGTGTCAAACTGGATTTCTTCAAGGGCCAGATCAGCATTGTAGTTCTCCTCTGCAGGCTGGTGGGGGAGCATAAGGGGGGCAGCAGGGGTGGGTGGGATGGACAGATACCTCCTGCAGCACTCTGCTGGCCCAAAACAGGCCATGTAGCCCTTTTTTGGCCCGTTCTGGCCCCATTTTTGCCTGTTCTTTGGTTCAGTTTTAGCCTAGTTCTGGTCCAGTTTCAGGTGGCGGAGTGCTGCAAGAGGCCTTGGAGGGGAAAATGAGGCACAAGGGGGCCGCATGTTGCCTGTTTTAGCCACCAGAGGCACTGTGGGTCAGTCCTTTGATATTTCCAGGCTGGCCCCATGGGCCTTGAGTTTGACATCCCTGCCCTATACCAATACCATTCCAGACAAATGATTGTCCAATCTCTTCTTAAAAACTTCCAGAAAGTGATATAGAATCAAATAAATTTGCATCTTGTTACAAATGAGGGGAAGATGGATTTCAGCTTCTTAGACACCAGTTTGTCCATTTTTCATGCAGCCAACTTCTTTTGAAAGTTATCCAAGTCTTAAAAAGAATTATTGACAAAAAATAGAACTGGACATCATGCACTAGGAGGAATTTGTTTTAAAGAAATACTGGAAATGATGGGCATGATTTACAGTCTAATTCTTATATATATTGCCAGTTCATGAATCAAAATACCAACATTTTTTATATCTGAGTCAAATAGCAAAGCAAGCTATAATTGATATAGCATATGCTTTTTTCTTTTGCAAATTCAAAATACTTTCTACTAAAATAAATGTGGAAATAAAGTATTTGTATTTAGTGAGCCTGCTTATATATATAAAGCATTTGTATTTGTTATCTTTGTACGAAAGGGAGTAATACTAGTGGAAATTTTGTTTGTCCTTTCCTAGACCAATATTCCAAAATAAAATGAACTTCTTCCATGCTGTTTCTTTAATAAAGAATCAGAATTATCATTTAACAGAAAAATATGCCTTGTGCTCTCCTTCTTTGCCCAAGACACATTCTAACATGATTCTGAATTTTTGATAAACATCTGTATAATATGTATGTATACTGTAATTCAGAATTTTAGCTACCATAATAGCACTTTTCCATTAGGATGTCCAGCTTAGGGGCCTGAGTGTCTGAAAGGATTAATCTCTTGCCTCTATTAGCATTGTTGACTGTGTATTTTCTTTGATTGCTATGAATTTTATTTTTGTGCTTTTATGGGGTAATTCCACAAGAGTCACTTGTTTGTGGGGTAATTCCATAAGAGTCATTTGTACTGTCAGCTGTACAAATTGAGTAAGTAAAATTATTAAATGGTTTATGAAAGGATGCCCAATTCAGGGTCATACATATATCACTCATTAGTTCTCTGTCATTTAATGACATTAAACCAATTCAGTGTTAAAAGAAGAAACACATATTCCCCTTTCTGCTAATTGGAAGGGTGAATCTGAATAAGAATATTTATTTATTTATTTATTAATGGGACTTATATGCCGCCCCATCTCCGAAGACTCGGGGCAGCTTACAATAAAACAAACACAATAAATATTTAAAAAAGAATTAAATTAATGGTCCCAATTAATACAAAACATTAAAAGCCGCAAAATCTAAAACACCCCACCCATAGGTCACAGCCCGGCTTGGTAAAATAACCAGGTCTTCAAGTCATGGCGAAGGTGCGGAGGTCAGGGGCCAGCGGAGCCCCAGGGGAAGTTGGTTCCAGAGTTCAGGGACCGCGACAGAGTAGCACGCGTCGGGGGACCGCCAGCCGGCATTGCCCGGCTGATGGGACCCCAAGGAGTCCCTGTCTGTGACTTCGCACAGGGCGGTTAGTATTCGATGTCGGCAGCAGTCTCTCCCTTAAATAATAAGGACCCATGTCATGTAGGACTTTGTATGTTAAAGTTAAAACCTTGAATCTCACCCGGAGAGCAACCGGCAACCAATGCAGGCAGCGCAGGAGGGGGCTAACATGGGAGAACCGGGAAACTCCCATCACCGCCCAGCGCCGCGCATTTGCACCAGCTGCAGTCTCCGGATGGTATGCAAGGGCAGTCCTAAATAGAATAGAGCTGGATGGGACCTTAGAGGTCTTATAGTCCAGTTGCTTGCTCAAGCAGGAGGTACTATACAATTTCAGACAAGTGACTGTCCAGTCTTAAAAGCGTCTAGTGATAAAGCACCCACAAATTCTGAAGTAAAGCTGTTCCACTGGTTAATTGCCCTCACTCTAGCAAGTTTCTCCTTAATTTCAGGTTTCTTCTCTCCTTCATTAGTTCCCATCCATTGTTTCTTGTCCGGCTCTTTGTGCTTTGGAAAATATATTCCTCTTTCTGACAGCCTCTCAAATGCTATCATGTTTATTATGTAAGGCTAGTAACCAGTTTTCTGAATTATGGTAGCAGTAATATAATTTGCAAACTGGAACCCAAATGTTAAAAAATATAATTTACCCTATTAGATAACACAATGATTGAAAAGCCTGTAAGAAAAAGAAATAATAGGTCAGCTCATCCAAAATGGAGAGTGAACCTCAGAAAAGTAGATGTAGATTAGGGTTAGGACTAACCCTAACCCTAACCACATCAGTAATAACAACATGGCACAATAGCACATTTTCATGCATCAGCTTTCCACACTAATCAGATAAACAATATTATTCATATACAGGTTTCTTCCCTTTTTGCAGATCAGTTTTTAGTACCTTGTGTTCAATCTCTTGTAAACCAACCCAGACTTCCTTGGACTTGGGCAGCCTGAAGCTGAATACATACATAAATAAATGCCCTAAATTAATAGGAAAATATTTTTCCCTTTGAAATAGATTAGCTGGCCAACTTTTATAATGTAATTGTCAAAATGTTACACAATACTTCAGGATTAGGGCATGTATTCCCAACTATAAACTTAACTCATAAGCAATATGTACATTCTCATTTTTTCTATCCTTACAACACCATATCTTTTGTGCAAACTTGATAATATTATTAATGGTGGACATCACTATATTTATTAAAAATATGCATAAAAATAATTGTGTGAAAATATGTTGGATGAATTCTGTCTTGTTAAGAAAGAGGCTCCAATATAAATTGCATCTTAACTTTAATTTTTTTAAAAAATAGTGTTGATACATTTGTAATAAAATATTAAATATTTGCTGTGGTATGTTTGATATGCAAAGTTGCATGCAAAGTTTGTTACAAGACCATTTCCACTGATGCATTGCTACTGAAAGGAAAACAGTGCTATCACAAACTGAACCTATGTCCTGGAATTAGTTGTAGAAATTTTCCATGTTATGTTGGAAGATAAAGGAGAGATAGACATAGAAATAGAGCAATAATTGGAACTGAAACTGGCACTGCTAATTTATTTTTGTAGATTATGTTTCAACCTCAAAGAGAAACATTTCTGAAAATGGAATATGTCCAGTTTCCCAGGAGAAAAGTAATGCATCCAGAGGAGCCAGTGCGATTTAGTTAGTGTGTGAGAAAAAGAGTGAAGATTGCTCCTTCCCAACAGAGGATAAATTTTAAGGTACAGTTTTAGTCAGGGGTGGGATTCAAATTTTTTAACAACTGGTTCTGTGGGCGTGGCTTAGTTAGTGGGCATGGTTTGGTGGTCATGTGACTGAGTGGATGTGGCTTGGTGGTCATGTTATTGGCTGGGCATGGTCAACTCAATATCATTAACATTGAGGCACGCATCTCCTCACCTGGCCTCTCATGATTGTGGGGATGCTGCAACAGTGAAAAATGGTCATAAGTCACTTTTTTCAGTGCCATTGTATCTTTGAATGGTCACTCCACACAAGCAAAGTACCAGCAAAGGAGGGGAAAATAACTCCAGAGACATTCCTGAGACAGGAAGTCTAGTTCTGCCAAGAATGTAATAAGAGTTAATGGAGGGGCAGTTTCTGTAAGCAACACCAGAATGTTTCCTTCCTGCCTTCCTTACAGGATTAGGCCAGTCATTTCTTCTAACAACTGGTTCTCCGAACTGCTTAGAATGTCAACAACCAGTTCTAGCAAATAGGTGCAAACTGGTAGAATCCCAGCCCTGGTTTTAGTTTGACAAAATTTTTCTTGTAGTAATGAACAATAAAGGAAATGGCTTAGAAGAAACTCAATGTGTCTTTCTTGGTTATTGGAGCCTGACAGAAAATGATTTTGTTTATTTCACTGTTTCTCATGTTTCAAATTTTAAATTATTTCTGTCTCAATTCCTCAATCATTTCAGATGTATTTAGAAAAGTTGTATGAAAATTAAAATTATTATCTATTCGAATGTATTTTGTAATGAATTTTCATAGAACAAGTCTTTTTAAAATAGTTTACAACTTGTATGTATACACTTATCTTTAATGAAATTTTGTGTTTATTTCTTGAATGGAGAACTTTTATTAAAATTCTAAACAATGATAATGAAATAATGATGTAATAAACTGTGTGCAACATGTTGATTTGGTAATGTAAACTATGTTAAGTTGCCATTAGAATATACTTAAAAATGATTTTCTGCAGTTGTATTTAACAAAGTTGGACAAAGTCCAAAGTAAAATATTTTCAAAACAAAATCTTATTGATGAAAATATTTTATTTATGATAGTTTTGTTCAGGCAATTATTTGATTATTTTCTTCTATAGCTCTTAGCTTAAAGGAATTGGAAAGTGATATGTTTAGTTTAAGCATGGTCTCTTCGTAACTATGTTAGATC
Source organism: Naja naja (assembly GCA_009733165.1). NCBI lineage: Eukaryota > Metazoa > Chordata > Lepidosauria > Squamata > Elapidae > Naja > Naja naja. The sequence continues at coordinate 11,943,617 of CM019152.1, forward strand.
AAACCTTATTGTAGCTTCATAATTTCTTGTACTTTTACTCTCTTCCTTTCTTTCCCTAGGCATACACTTGATTCTTTGAAGTTTTATCAAACATGGTCTTCAAAACATATTTGCAAATATGTATTATAAAATAACCAACTGAAAAGGATATGTAGCTTTGATTAATTGTGACTCATGCTGGGAGAAGAAAACTGGAGGCAAAATGAGCAGAATTTTTTTTAAAAAAAAGTTCATTTATTTCAGTGGTGGGATTCAAATATTTTTACTACCAAGTTGGTGGGCACACACTTTTTATGCATGCACATGCCTTCTTGGGGTGCCATCAGTCAGGCATTGTCGGCTGGCGGTCCCCAGGGCTAGGGCCTTCTCTGTGGGAGCACCTGCCCTTTGGAATCAGCTCCCCGTGGATCTCCATTTGGCCCCTGACCTCCGCTCCTTCCGCCGGGACCTGAAGACTTGGTTGTTTCGACGGGCTGGCCTGGAATGACCCGGGGGGGGTTGGGTTTTATTTTAACTCCATTCGGCTTGTTTAGTTGTTTAATTCTGTTTTATTGTAAATTTTCTCTGTTTTAATGTTCGCCGCCCTGAGTCCTTAGGGAGTAGGGCGGCATATGAGTCGAATAAATAATAATAATAATACTAATAATAATACTAATAATAATAATAATAATAATAATAAATGCACACTTTGCACAGGTGCAGAGGCATTTGTGCAGGTGCAGAGGCGTTCAAACTCACTTCCTGCAAGCCAGCATGATCCCGGTCACTTCAGCAGCTGCTGCACGGCACTGTTCTGTGCTGCACAAAGCAGCTGCGTTTCAAACTCAGAGAATAAAGGTGAGTATGGGAGCCCGGGTGGGCCAGTGGGCCCAACAGCAGAGCAGCGGAGAGAATCAGTTTGGTCTCCGCTGCTCATCACTACTACTGGCTCAGCAGAACCGGGCCGAACCGGTAGAATACCACCAATGATTTATTTGAGTACTTTGCTATCTCTTGAAACTCTGTTTTCCATTAAAATCAATACTTTATTTATTTTCTAATTAGACATATCAATCTCATATTGTTAGGTCATTAGATTTCTTACTGCAGTTGGTAGCTAAAATTTGAATTTCCAAATCTTTTTGAAATCATATAGGAAAGAAGGAAAGAACAATCAGGATATGATTTTCTTTTTACATACCTGGCCTTTTATGCAGATGAAAAAGTACTTTCTTTAACCATGAAACCAGATGGGTGACCTTGGTCCAGTTACTCCCTCTTAGCCTTAAAAGTGTCAGGCTTTGCAACAAGTCAGCTGATAGTAACACCTCTTATTACATCATATGCTGATACCTTTACTGTAAGAAGCAGTCAAATGCAATATGAAACAAAGGGAAAAGACAAGACAAAACAGATATATCTTGAATTAAAATTAATGTCAGTTTCAGAGAAATAGGAAGCGTAATATACAGACGGGGACTCCTTGGGGTACCGTCGGCTAGACAATGTCGGCTAGCGGTGCCTCAGGGGAGGGCCTACTCTGTTGCGGCCCCCGCCTTGTGGAATCAACTTCCTTTGGAGCTCCGTCTGGCCCCTGATCTTTCCTCCTTCTGCCGCGGTCTGAAGACTTGGCTATTTGAACAGGCTGGGCTGGACTGACCTCCTGGGGGGGTTTTTAACATATTTTTAACTATTTTATTGATTGGGCTTGTAAAATTTAATTGTTTTTTTATATATTTATTGTGTGGTGTTTTTATTGTGAGCTGCCCTGAGTCCTCGTGGAGAGGGGGGTGGCATACAAGTCCAATAAAATAAATAAATAAATAAATAAATAATCAGTTAGGTTCCTTCTAAATCTTAGAAAGCTTTGTCAGAATATTGGAAATGTTCTGATGGATTGATTGAAACATTCATCTAATCCAATATTTTCTTCCTAATGATAGAGAGGCAGGTATCTTTATAAACTGTATAAGAGCATCAAGTCATTTCCTTTCATTTGTAGCTGAGGATTTTCAAAGGATGAAGTCTTAAACTAATTTGTTTATTTTAGAGAGTTGGAGATTGTAATTTCCAAAAAATGGAAAGACATATATTTGGGAAGAAAAAACAATGAACATCTATAAAAATATATGATTCTTCTATCCATTCTACTGGGGTAACTGCCATCTGCACTGTACTGCTTTGGTAAACTGGCAAGGCAAGTACCTATTGCACTAGGAAAACTTCAAGATGGCTCCAAAAACTAGCTTCACTCCTTGCCTGAATTCTTTTGAAGGTAGAGCTTGAATTCTAATCAGTTCTGAAAAGGAAAAGAAACTTAGATTATTCAGGTGACATGGTTGAATACCTGACAGTTAGGAATCATCCATTTCGGAATTTCTGTCTCATCCGGGTTTGTGTAGAAATTATAGAAACCATGTTAAATATTTTATTCTGATTGCCACATGGAATTGGGATTCCAGTTCTAATGCAACATTCAACCAGGTTTCCTTGGTAACAGAAATATTCATAACCCAATGGTAGTTACTGAGCTAAGTGTTTATTTTTGAAAAAAAACCTATCTCTTATTCTATTTGTATGTAAGAAAACTCCGATATGTTTATTTAAAAAGGCAAAAATTTATAATGCTGAATATTAATGGATCATTATTGATTATTTGTGGAAGTATGTTATACCAAATATTACACTTAAAAACACATTAGAAATAGCTTTATTTGTTTCAGAAAAAAGACTATAATATTACTGCTTCTTAAAGGCTAACTAAAAATAGTAGCATAAGATTTTGGCCTACTAAATTTTGTCACATGTGTTAAAGAAGTTGTAAAATTACTTTTTCTTTCTGCAAAAATACTAATTTCCATCACTAAAAGTATTTCAAATGCATGTAAACAGTCCATTATTGATTTTATATCTTAATGAAATATTACTTTTATTCACATTTGATTATGCCCTGAAATGTACATCCATATACTCCTTACAGATCCTGAAGATCAGCAAGAATAAGGCATTTTCTTGATTGTTATAGTGGTGATGAGTGTAATAAGCAAAGTCCAGGTGTTCACAGGAAGGATGAAAAAAGTCAACATGGCCATGTGGCCAAATGGCTGAAGCTCATCCTTTTTTAATATATGTCATATATGCAAAATGTGTAAAAATGGGGTAAAGGTTGACCACAATGTTGTGGCTGCCATCTTGACTTTTTTGATCAACAGGGGAGGATGCTAATTGCCTGACTATTTGCTCATTTCCCACTTAGACATGGGATGCAGATAATGGAAGATCGAGATCAAGTGCTTTTTCCAGTTTGGACCACTACTGCATGATTGAAACATTTCATAGATAGATCAGTTATAAAATACAAAAACTACAACATTCACTTGTCCTGTATGTTGCTGTCCCACAACGCCAAGCATTTTGTTCCTCTGCTGTTTAAATAGGGAACCCAGAACAAACGACTCTTTATTAGGAACAAACAGATCTAACAGGCTGGATTTTGATTCATTCTTTTAATCCTCTGGTTCTACTCTTTTATGTGATCAGACAATGTTAGTGAATTTTGATTTAAAATTAAAACTAAGACACATTTCTACCCATTATGTGGTGCAATATGCAAACTGGTGCTGTTAAATGAGAAAGAGACTAATTCATGGGTAGGATTCCACCAGTGTAACAACCAGTTTGGTGAGTGCATGCTTTATGGACCTTAGCACATTATTTATTTATTATTTATTTATTAATTAAACTTATATGCCGCCCAACTCCCAAAGGACTCCGGGCAACAAGTCAGCTGACTTGTTTAATGCATTAAATGCATTAAAATTAAAAGTCTAACTTGAAATGGCTATTTATATGTTGCCAACCCAAAAAAAAATCACCAATGCAATATCCCCTAAGAAAGCAAAACATGTTTTTACATAAATATTTATGCACATATATATAGATTGATTAAGATTGATGTGTGTATGATCACCCTGTACTGATGGTCAAATAGTAATAGTTGATAGGCTACTTTTAGGTTCTTCTTACATTTTGTTTTAAATTTACAGTGGACTTGAACAGGGTAATTCTTTTCATAAAGGATTATTTGATCAAAGCTCTTCGTAGACTGTAAAGCCATGCATATTTACCTTGCTTCATTATTTTATAAAAACGAAAATGGAAGTTGTTGATTATGAATCTGTATTATGGTTATATATACACCTTTCATAACAGAGAAAGTAAAACTTTCTGAATGAAATTCTTTAAGAATTATCCTGTAAATTGCAATAAAAGACACATGCAATTATTTTTCATTTAAGGATCTGATATCAGTAAACTTTCACCTATGGAAAACTGCTTAATTTTATGAATATTTAACGAATACTTATATTGTGGACTTAACATTATACAGACCCTAGATTTCAAAATCCTTAGCCAAAATAACATGGTACAGAAATATTCTGCAAAATTACCCAGGAATATTGTGCCAATTACTGACACACTGTCAGTTATAGGACATGTTAGGCTTCTAACAGCCTGTCACCTTTTTAGTTGTCTTACGTATATCATTTGTCTCTGCACGAACATCCTACATGTTGTTAAGTGCCTTCAGGTATTTTTTTCTCATCTGTTGAATGACAGTCTTTGACCTTGAAAAACACTACTAATATATTTAGCAGTGACATATGAATAGGACTGCCAACTTATTTGTAAATAAGTATATTCTGAAATCAAATAGCAGAGTAGAATCACTAAAGCTTTTGGCGAAACATTCTTTTCTTTATCACTGACTGACAACCTTTAACGAGCAGGGCTAATTAATTCACAATGAATGACCACCTGAATACTAATGATCTATTTAATGAAATGACTATTGGACAAGAAAGGGAGAAACACCTCTAATCTTTATTTAAACTTTCTAGATATATCTTTTATATCTTATGGTTTGAACTCTTATTTTTAAAAGTTTTTACCAGTTTCTACGCATTTGTTTTGCTTCTATGGAACAAGTTTGCTAACGTTAGTTTGTTTCATTATTTTGATACCTTCTGGCTTTATTAATCTACTTTTTATTTAATCATTTTCAGGGCTCAATAGTCCGAACTTTTCAAAAAATGAGGGGGGAGATGGACCCAGGCATAAAATGGCATCCTCCATTATAAACAATTGATGTTTATATTGTTACAGTTGACAAAATCTATTGGAAACTCTGAAATAAATACAGACAATTTTAGTTAGTGTTGAATTTTTTTAAAAATTACAGTCACTTGAATTTTTTTTAATCCACTCCTACTTGCAGCTAACACTTTCAGAAATATACTTTACTGAAGAAACATGCCCCATTATTGTACCAGTGGTGAACGGAACCATGTAGAGATGTGCTCAGAGTAACCAAGAGATAATTCTATATCTTAATCATCATTTTCTCTTTCCATATGAAACTGACTAATTTTGCAGATACATTGTGGCATCTTTGAGTTCTAAATCTTTGTAACATTAATTGTGAAGTATTTTCAAATCAAGTTCTTGATATAAGATTTGCCTGAATCTGAAGTGCATTTCTCTCTCTTTCTCTCCCCCCCTCTCTCTGTTTCTCTGTCTGTCTCTGTCTCCCCCACCCCCATGTGTTTCATGTTAATAACATAATATTGATTTAGGAGGAAATTCTATGCCAGGGCTGTTCATCATAATAGAAGAAATATTCTATTAATGCCAGGTGAAACTACTGTCTGTCAAAAGAAATGTTAAATGTTTTCTTATGTTTCTACTATTATAACATTTCTAGTGTAGCACAGATCAAAAGAGCTATGTTGTAAAATAATATTTCTACGAAAATGTTCTAATGGTTTTCAAGGTTCATGATTGTTTTTGAAACTACATGAGAGCAAATAATATTCTCTACAGAACATATGATCACGAGTAGCAGATAATGCTATATTTCCTCTGTCCTGGATTTATACTTCTATCAGTTAAGACAGAAGATGGCAGTCTTATTCGATGTGGATTGTTCAGATTGAATATCTCACTTCAAAAGAGTACTACATTTTCTTTTAAAGATAACTATATGCAAATCACAATACAGTAAATCTTTTGTAAGCATGTCATTTCTTCATTAATAGCAATGTAATAGAACAAGACCCATGTTCTGCATTATTAAAACAGCAAATGAATCAGATTATGCAGCACTAATGACTACATCATTGAGCTAAGCTGTCTCATGTTTTGTGCAGTGTTTATATTATTTTTTAAAAGAAAGATGGTATTCAGAAGGGTAAAAAGTTTACAGTGCAATAAAACTATACAACAGATTACTCTCTATTCAGCAGATATGAATTCTCCTGATAGCGTTACAACTGTCACATATGCAAATTGAGCCAAGTGAAACTTTGCATTGAGAAAGCAATGTATAAGTTTTTGAAAACTTAACCCGCCCCCATGCACAAAATGAAATTACGCTCAAACTCCCAATCAGCAGTCATATTATGCAGGCACTACATGGTTTATAAATTCCCATACCAGTTATCATTAACTTTCACCAGAGTGTTTCAGCATGCTTTTGCCTTTCTGGAATTTTAAATAATGTGAATGCAGTTTTGTTATTTCAGTAAGCCACATGTACCCAAATATAGATTAATTGGTTTTTGCCCACATGGAGATTTTATAGACCCTGTGCATTTGGCTTAAATAATTTTGCAAAGAAACTGCATTAAAAATATTCTAGTAATATTTCAGAAGTATGTTTGTTAATATGAATAGAATCAGATTTTTTCCTATATTTATTTGAATTTATTATTTGTTGTCAGTTATATGCCAACACAATTATTATTATTTATATTGATAAACAGTCAGACAAACAGAGAGACAGACAGACAGATAATAGATAAATAGATTCCATATTGTAATTAGATTTGAAAATTAAGAGGCCTTTTCTTTGTGGCCAGAAGCTGCAAAATGGGACAGTTAATTCATTATTTGGAGAACTATTATTTTTCCTTATAAATTATTTGTAATTCATTGAAAGAGTTGTTATCCTTGTTTGTAATCTAGAACACCACAGGCAGTAAGAAGATTTTACACAGTAATTGGTTTAAAAAGACAAATTATTTAATAATACCCATCTGAACATCTTATCAGCAAATTATTTTTCAATAAAAGATATGGACTTAACACTTTTATTTCTTTGTGTTCTGAATGCTAGATTTACATAGGCTTCATGTTTTTCTGAAATGCTAATTAGTTTCAGATGTAGAATCCTACCTAGAGTTTCTACTGGATCCAATTTACAGGGCATGTTGTTTGCTATACAATTCTGAATGTGGGTTTAATACTTAAATCAGCTGTATCCTAATGATATTACCACTAAAAAAACCCTCAAATGCTTGGAATTTGATTCTTGAGTGCCAATATTTTATCTGCGCTTGCCTTCTCTTCAAGCCAAAGGTCTAAGAGAGCTGTAGTGGCACAGTGGTTAGAATGTATTGAAGGGTAATTCTGCTGACTGCCAGGAGTTTGATTCTGACCAGTTTAAGATTAACTCAGCCTTCCATCCTTCTGTGGTCAGTAAAATGAGGACCCAGATTATTGGAATCAATATTCTGACTGCAAACATAAAAAAATAAAATAAACTGCGTGCATAAGTGCACCATTGTGCCTCCCCTCCCTGTCCTATTGCCCCCATTTATTTGTACCTATTTCCTGTATTCTTACTCATGTTTATACTTATACCTATTATCTTGTAAGCAATTTACAAATAAAAATAAATAAATAAATAAACGTCTTAGAGTGTGCTTTAAAGCACTATGAAGTGGTATATAAATCTAAGTACTATTGCTGTTGCTACTGTATTAGCTGGTTGTTGTCATGAAATATAATGCTAAATTTAAAAAGGATACACACACACACACACACACACACACACACAAGAGAGAGCGAAAGAGAGAGCTCATAACAGCAAAAGGAGAAATGTGGAATGCTCATTATTACCAATACTAAAAAAACTAAACGTGTATATCCCTTCTCCAAATTATCCTGCCTCTTTCTCAAATAACTTTCAGATGATAAAATGATTCCAGAAGATTTATGCTTTTGTTAGTTCTTAACTTGAGCTGATTATTTATTTCTTATTTTCTTTGTTGTTCTTTTTCTTTTAGTTAAAAATGTTTTTGTTAGTCACTCTGAGCATTTTATTTATGAGTTTCAAAGGAGAACTATAAATATTCTAACACAAATATTTTATACTTTATGAAAAAATTGAAACATATTAAAGTGAAAAGCTGTTCTTTTTAGAAGTGTTCTGATCTGTTCCAACTATTCCAGAAGTGTTCCAAGCAAAAACAATCCCTAATCTGAACTTAAAACAACTCTTTTGAATAGGAAACAGGGTTATTCTGAGCTTGAGATGCTTTTAGAAACATAGGAGAAATTCTAGTGTAGCCAGTGCTCAGGAGTCTGGTAGCATCGTTTCAGACCAACAAATTTTATTTAACACATTGTAATTGTTAATTGATAAAGTAGTTGTAATCTGATGTACATGTAACTTTTATCTGCATACCTACGCTATCTTCCTTTCCCTACCTCCTTGTATCATCCCAAATGTAACATTATTAAACAGGATCTGATGAAGTGAGAAACCTATACTTTTTTGGGGGGAAAATCCAACACATCTACACATATTATCCCCCCTAATTAAATATTGATTAACTACAGTACAGTTACTACAATATTGATTCCAACCCATTGTGAAACAGGTACTCCCACATTTTTAAACTAGTAAATATATTTGTAAATTATTGACCTGTCTATATTAATGACAAAATAGTTAACAGGAAGAACAATAATATTTTAGAAAAGACAAGGTTAAAATTTCAAAACCCTCTGTTAACCAAGTGTTATTGTAATCAACTCATAGAAAATTTGTCATAGCATCTTATCTATTCCAAATTGTCCCAAAAGTTGAATAATTCATCCTGAATCAAATATGCATTGTTTCTTAATGACATCTCTTATCAATTTTTTGTCTAATTAAATATAATAAATTCAGTCTCCACAGTAGGTCATCTTTCCAACAAAGTCCAAATAGAAGTGGCTTCCAATTAAGTGTAATAAATCCATTCTCCAATCTTCCTCAATCCTTCTTGGAAAAAAAACAATTTGTCACTTCCCCCTTCAGTCAAGATTTTGGTATTGTAAAGGAATACAACTTTAAACTTCAAAGAAATTTATGTGATTGGCTGAGTTAGTTCTCTGTCTGTGGGGTCCATATCTCTTTGGTCTGCAACCTCCATGTCAGAGTTCTTTTATAATCTTATTCAAAACTACATCCCTCTGCACATTTTTCATGACCATTATCATCTCATCAAACTTTTTAAAAAAAACTTTTAACTAAAAGTTGCATTGTTACCAGAAAATCTTTTCTCAGATTTAAACCACCATGGCTTATTTGTAATGTGATACATTTTTGCTCTGTGTAACTTGAGAAGAACTAACAACATTGAACAAAACAAGAAATACATTTTCTGGATAGTTTGATCCAAGATTAAAAGAACAAAAAACCCCAAATATTTTTCAAATACAAAAAATGCAAATACCCTGTGATGAGAGTCCAGTGTTAGTGTAAATCAAATGAAAGCACTTCACCATCCAAAACCATGACAGATTTCCTTATGAGGAAAGTGAAAGTTATTCAAAACTACATAAATCAAAAGGAAAAAGAAAAAATAGCTAGAGTCCGGCAGAGGATTGAAATAAATCAGCATTCAACCAGTGGTCAACTTTTAAAGACAAAAAAGTGAAGTAAAACTATAAATTCAAAAACTGAACGTTAATATCCAGGTTTGCTTAGAAAACAAACTGCTGAAATGAAAATGGATTTGCCAATGACTTTCCAATTACTTCCATAGGGAACTTGGAATCTTCAAGACTAAGGTTTCATGACCATCCAAAAGTCACCTGGGGTCATTCCTAAGTGTTATAATTCAAATCCAGGGAGTAACTGTCAGAGTACTGGCTTTGGCAGAAAAAACAGCAGATTGTCTGCAAGAGAGAAGAAAGACTCTGGCTGTACATCAACCGTCTTGGGGAGGAAAGTTTTTTTCAATGCACTTTTTCAAGTATCTTCACTGTTTTGTATTTTTTTTTTGGTTTTGTATTTTAACTTCCTTATGAATAAAATAAAACATAGAAAAAGTACACTCTTTAATAAAATTTGTTAATTAGAAAAGATGCTACAAAATTGCTCCCAGTTTTCAGAAACAGTGAACAGTGCTGAATACTTCTAGAAATTAAAGCAACCTATTTAATATTTGAATTATGTTGAACTTCTCTACTCAGTTTACTAATACAGCCATCACTTCCCAAGTTTATATCATCAAGCTTTGCACGGTTAGCCTTAGAAAGAACAATTCATGATATCAAATTATAACAAAACTTGAGAATAGTTTTCCATAATAAAACCAGAATTGCTCCCAGATGTTGAGTCAATATTATCTTGTACTAGCCTCAATCATCTAAAGATGATGTACTTCTTTTCAGTGAAGCAAACCTTTGTCTTTTCACAAAACAGTAATACTTTCTAGATGGAAATATTCGAGTCTTTCCTTAATTAATTCATCTTAGGAATAGTGCCAAACACAACTAAAGTAAATGTTTTATATGGTGCAGGTGGCTAAGGTTTCTTAAGGAACTTCTGGAGCACCCTGAGTACAGAAATGTCCTTGTACTTCACACATTTTAATGTATGATTACTAAAATGGGATTTGAAGGTGAAATTTGTCACATTATTTATTTATTTATTTATAATTGGACTTGTATGCCGCCCTCTCTCCGCGAGGACTCGGGGCGGCTCACAATTAAAATACAATCCCAACACAATACAACAATAAATATTTTAAAAAAGATTAAATCTGACAAGCCCAGTCACTAAAAACTGTTAAAATAATTAAAAAACCCCAGGAGGTCAGTCCAGCCTGGCCTGTTCAAACAACCAGGTCTTCAGATCGCGGCGGAAGGAGCGAAGATCAGGAGCCAGAGGGAGCTCTAAAGGGAGTTGGTTCCACAAGGCGGGGGCCTCAACAGAATAGGCCCTTCCCCGAGTCACTGCCAGCCGACATTGTCTAGCCGACGGCACCCTGAGGAGTCCCCGTCTGTGCACGCGCACAGGGCAATCGGTGTTTGATATTGGCAGGAGACCCTCCCTCAAGTACCCTGGACCCAAATCGTAAAGCACTTTGAATGTTAACACCAACACCCTGAATCTCACCCGGAGGGCAACCGGTAATCAATGAAGCTCGCGCAGGAGGGGTGTAACATGGGAGTATTGGGAAACTCCCATCACAACTCGTGCAGCCGCATTCTGCACCAGTTGAAGCCTCCAGATGGTATGCAAGGACAGTCCTAAATAGAAAGCGTTGCAGTAGTCAAGTTGGCACGTCACAAGTGCATGAGTGATTGTGCGAAGGGCATCTCGGTCCAGATATGGGCGCAGCTGGCAAACCAGTCGGACCTGGGCAAAAGCCCCCCTGGTCACGGCCCCACCTGCTCCTCCAAACTAAGCCGTGAATCCAGGAGGACTCCCAGGTTCCGAGCCCTGTCCACAGGGGACATTATGTTAGATAAACAAGCCTGAAATAAGCTAAAACTCCAGCAAAGAGTTTCAAGATTTTGGTCTATTAATTTCATCAGCTTAAACATGCCTAAGTATATTTGGGTAGTAATTGATTACACTGTATTGTTGTATGATCAATGAAGATGAATAAATAAAATATAACAAACTAAAAGCCTTATGTCATATTTAAAATGTACATATTTTTTGTGTCCTTTATGCAGAGCCTATGGATGCATATATGCTTGCCATTACCTTTTTTTGATGTTCTTCTCTGACCTTAAATTTAAAAAAATGAATGGGAAACTGACATGCTGTAGAACACTAGCCTCCAGCATCATTTTTATCTGAAAAATTGCACTTACTCCTACCTGAAAATAAAACTGATAGGTGGCTACAGCCCAATAATTGTGCTCAACAGCTCAAGGAAAAATAAGAGGCAAAACCAGCTAAACATAAGAATGAACAGCCTAGAGGATTAAAGTGTAACGGAAATAAATGATTCTTTTAACTGTGCTTTCTCTCTTTGCATCAATGCATCTCTGTATGTATATATCTTAGTTGATTTACCTATTTTACTATGCTGTGAATTATGACTATATTTTTGTTTGATGGAATGGGATGTGGAATTTATGAAGGATACCTGTGCCTTAGCATGGAGTATATAGTCTCTCTCTCTCTCTCTTTCTCTTTCTCTCTCTCTCTGTATCCCCCTCTCCCTCTCTGTCTGTATGTATAGTTATGTGTATGAGTGTGTGTATGTGTTTGATTGTGTGCTTCTCTTAAGTACTATCAGATTGCTTCATGAAATAGATAAATTTTTAGTGTGAGTGTAACTATTTGATATGGCACTTGGATTTAGATCCCAAATTTACTACTTTTTACATTAATTTGTTTATGTCTCATCGTTTTCCATTCAACTAAATATTCATTTCGTGACTGGCCATACACTATGGCAGACATTTTGAACAAAGACATAAAACATGTTCTCAAAATGCAATTTGTGTCCATCACTCGATCAAGCTATTTTTCTGAGATCATGTAATCTCTGAAATCAGCCATTTACTAATTTTTCCAAATGGCAATGAGGAAGAGTTGTTTCAGTTATATTAATGTATTGAAGTTAAATATAGTAGGGATTGGCAGTGCTTTTCTTTTCATAGATGGTAAAATTGGGAATTCAGATTAAGCTAAAAGTATAGTTCCTTAGTGTGAGAATGTACTTCTCTCAGAGGTAGTAGCTCAGAGGCTTTTTGATAACTTTTTCCATATACTTCCCACTGTTTTGTTGTAGTAGAAGTGATCCTACTTTATTTTATATTATGAGCATCCATGAGCATTTTAACACTCAGGAGTAATAGCTCAACTAAAGGTTATTATGGTGCCTCAACGAATAAAATATTTTTTTCAATTTAACTTCATTGCCTGCTGCTGCATCATAACACTTTCTGCTGATCCTGGATGTAATCAGTAGAGGCAGAACCAATAGTTCCATATTTGGGTTGATTTTGAGGATGTGGGGTTAAAGGATCCATTGGATTGAATTGACTTAGAATTCAAATTCTTCAAATAATTCTCAAATGAAATGAAAATAAGCTAATGAAAAGAGGATATTTTGCTATGAGTTTTAGTGTAGGTCACAGGTATTAAACTCGATCACATCATGTAATGTATTGTGATGTATCACAACGTTTTTTGCCTCTGCAGAGCCGGGGTGGGCATGGTCTGTGCATGACAGATCCGGCCCACAAGCCACCAGTTTGATACTCCTGGAGTAGGTTGTTCATTCCTATCTAAGCTGGCAGCATTTCCCCTCCAACCAATGCCATTCTTTCCCAAAATGCAGTTGAAGGAAGGTATCCCAGAATGTCAAAAACTGTTTTAAAAATAGCCCTTTGTCTCTTAAAAAAAACAATCTCCCCTCACTGTTCTATGTCTGAGGAAAGGCTCACAGAAATTTTGAGATAGTTTTTTTTCTACTCTTCTTTCTAGTTCCTGCTACTCCTATGTATATATTGTAAAACAATCTTTGAAAAGTGTTTAGCGTTGTTTGAAAATATTTTATTTATTTATTTATTTGATTTGTCAATTGCTTACAAGATAACAGGTATAAGTATAAACATAGTTTTGAGTACATGAGATGGATAGGTGTAAGAAAAATAAAAAGAAACAATAGGACAGGGACAGTAGGCACGATTGGTGCCCTTATGCACGCCCCCTACAGGCCTCTTAGGAAAGGGGTGAGGTCAATAGTAGACAGTCTAAGGTTAAAGTTTTTGGGATTTGGGGAAGAAACCACAGAGTCAGGTAGAGTATTCCAAACATTGACCACTCTGTTGCTGAAGTCATATTTTCTGCAATCAAGTTTGGTGCAGTTTACCTTGGGTTTGTATCTATTGTGTGCTCTTGTGTTGTTACGGTTGCAGCTGAAGTATTCATTTACAGGTAGGACATTGCTTCTGGTGTTATAAAAGAATCTGATTATGTAGGCCTGTCTGTCTTATTTGTAGTTCTATCTCATCTAGAATCAGGCATTATTTTATATAATTATGAATTAGTGAAGTATTTGAACTATAAACCTCTGTATCCCCTGATGAGAACTTGTAAGGCAAGCAGAGATCAATCGATCACTGGCATCACAGAACTGCACTCACAGAGAGAAGGTGGAGAGGGAGTCATCATTTAAGTATTTTTCCAAAATTAAATCGTGATTTTGTATCATGACTCAATGGCATCAATTAGTCACTAGATGTTTATAGCATATAAAAGCACCGATTTAAGGCATACCTAAAATTATTTTAAAAGCTTAAATACTTTGGGAATTTTTAAAGGGCAATGCCCTGACAAGTGTGCTCATGTGTAAGGGAATTTCTAATGTTATCCTGTGAAAGCAGAAGTCATGTTGCGGATAAATAATAGATGCAGATGATCCACTACTTGTTTATTTGCCTTGACCTTTGTGTTAGGATCATAATTCCAGGCATTTTAGAAACAAATGCTTTTTAAAAAAATCCTGAATTGTTACATTTTGGTGAAAGGTGTCAGTTTGATCAATTGTTTTTAATGTTTGTAAAGCTTCCTGGTTAGCTGTTTAGCCAGAAGAACATATAGAATATTATAAATATTTTCCTGACTACATTCATGTATGCCTTGGGAAAACTCTCTGATTTGAACAACAACACACAATATAAATTGGGGGAGAGCAAAATAGAGATTAATTAATATGTTTTTATTTCCCATTTCAGGCTGAATTTATTCAGTGTTTTTTATCCCACCAAGCACCGTTTGAATTTAATTTATTTGCACATTTATTTTAAATTTTTGTATTTATCCCCCCCCCAACAGTACAATTTGTTCTGATAAAACTAAAATACATAGCATTGCAGGACCATAATCCTTTGTCTGAGCATTAAGCCACCAGCCGTCAGCTGAAAATATTCTCACTGTGATGGAGCACTGCAATAAGCCTATTAGTACAAAACCTTCACAAACAGTCACTCAATAGCTCTTCTCCTTTCAAGGTTGCATAGTGCACTTATGATCACATTCGGATAAAATCTGTGTATGCTGACTGGTATCCTAGTTTCTCAGTTGTTGAAAATAGATCATTTTGTTCTACAAAGTCAGCCAGAGTGGTACAGGTCAGCAAATAGTGAGCAAGATAGTCTGAGAAAACTGGAATATACACCTTGTGTGGGTTAACATATACATACATACATACATACATACGTATGTACGTACGTACGTACATACATACATATGTACATATATTATATATGTATATGTTATATATGTTTATATATACATACATACATATTCAACTGCTTTGTATTCTAAGATTACCTATGAGGCCTGGGCAGGAACTAAGACAATCTTGGAACTAAATATGATATTTGAGATTGGAATTTTACTTTGAATGGTTATTTGTTTAATATTACTCTATTAAAGGAATATTTAAACTTTTAATTGTACCTGAAAATTACTTTTTAAAGTCAAATGGAACAGAGAACCTGGTGGGTGCCGAAGAATGTATTCCTTGGCATAATGTTGGGAACACAGATACAAAGATGTCATGAAGAACTTTTTAATTCATATTAATTTTAATATGTGGAAAAGCATAAGTGTTTTGAAATAAGCTAAATAAATATCATTCTATTTGGTATTTAATAGGCTTTTAAAAATAAGATTAAATCTGGCAAGAGAAGATACATTCTTATATATTCATTTATATCTATATCTATCCCAATAATTCTTATTCAAACATAAAATATCTGGTAATTTTATTTGGAAATTTGGCCCAGCAAACAACTTAATCTGAATGTATTCTTCTTTTACTCATTGTTCTAATTCCCACTGAGCCAAAGCCTGCATGCCAGTTGCCTGTTGCTCCTTTGCATTGTGTATGTGTTTTAGTGGAAACAGCTACACTTAGATATAAAGTATTTATAATATCTATGCTTTTGAGGGGTCTATCTTATTCATTGTTGAAGACATAGTTTCTGAGTAGTTTATATCCAAGAAACATTTATTAGCATGTACTGTACAATGCATACAGGTTTTAAGTTATGAAGATGAATAAGTACAATGGAAGCTACTTGAGTAACCACCTCTAAACTATTGTGCTTACTGTATACCACCTATTTATTTATTATTAAATTTATATGCAAACCAATTAACAGTTTGAGGCAACTCTGGTGAGCATAAAGATCAAGGTCAAGGTTTCCCCTGTCTAGTCATGTCCAACTCTAGGAGGTGATGCTCATCTCTGTTTCTTAGCCAAGGGAGCTAGTGTTGTCTAAAGAAATAGTTATGGGCCAGCATAACTATATGCCAAGGCACATAGAACGCTGTTACTCTCCAACCAAAGTGGTACCTATTTATCTATTTGCATTCACATGCTTTCAAACTTCTAGGAGAGCAGAAGCTGGGCCGAGTAATGGGAGATAACCATGCAGTGCCCAGGTCTTGAACCTGGGCTGTCAGCTTTCTAGCTGACAAGCTCAGGATATTTAACCACTAAGCCATCGCGCCTCCCTGGTGTGTATAAAATCTGTTAAAGCTGAACTGCAGCATAGACTTGTCCTTTACAATGGAATTTACTCAGAAAATGTTTATCATAATTTATTTTTGTCACTGCGTTTTTTTGGTTTGTCTGCTAAGTTCTCCTAAGCTAATATTAAAGCAAGCAGGTGTTTGCTAGCCAGCAGCATTTATTATCTTGTCTCCATAGTAATGAGATAAGAAAGTCTTGTGATGTTTTGATTTACTGCGCATGTGTAAAAAGTTTATACTTCACTTCCTGTAACTTCCGTTGTACCCTTCCTTTGTTCTTTTTCTATATGCCTTGGTGTTAAGGGAGCTGCCGGTATGGAGCTTCATTAGGTTTTCTTATTTTATAAATAAAAATGTTTCTTACATTATTTTCCGGGTTTAATTTTATCAGCGTTTACAGCAAAGAAAAGCACGGTCTATTACCTCTAATTAGCAGGGATGTTTTGGAAAATTTTTATACTCCCTGGCAAAAGGTTTTTTCAAGCCTTGACAATTTTTGATTGTAAGAACATTTGGATTAGCTCATCCTGTAAAAGAACAAGCTGTCAAGAAAATTGTTGCACACACTACCACTTGGTACAGCAGTAGTGAAGGCCTTGGAAAAGATATTTAAATGCTATGATGTGTCTTTACCCACAAAGATCAGAATCATGCAACCCATGATACCCCCTGTGACACCATATGGAAGCAAAAGCTAACATTTTAAAGAAGCAGGACTGGAAGAATATTGATAATTTTGAATTCTGGTGTTGGAGAAGACTCTTGAGAACAACATAAAACAAATCAAGAGATCATTGAACAGATCAACCCAGAATTCTCACTCAAAGCACAAATGACCAAGTTCAAATTATCCTACTTTGGACATTTTATGTCCAAAGGGGTGTCAAACTTGCGGCCTATGGCTGTATGAGTCATGCGCTGGCCACCCCCACCCCTATTTTAGCAAAGGTGGAAAAAGTTGTGATATGTCACTTGATGACAATGTGTCATCACAAGTTTGACACCCCTGTTTTATGTGAAGATTCAATTCTCTAGAAAGGCTATAATACTTGGAAAGGCAGAAAGAAAGGGAAGAACAGGATTACCAGAAGTAAGATGGATTGACTCAGTTACAATAGCATTGAGTGCAGAGATGGTATACAGCCAGTTTGGACCGGTTCAGGCGTACCGGTAGGGAAAATTTTGAGTGGTTTGGTGAACCAGCAAATACCACCTCTGGCTAGCCCCACCCACCTTCCTCTGCCCTTTCTTGTTCTAAATTCCTGTTTTTTAGCTCAGCTGATTCACGTGGAATAGCGGATTGCTGCGCCTCAGCTGAGCTAAAAAAAAACAACTCACCTCATCAGCACTGATACCGAGGATGGTCTTTGAGTGCTGTCCTGTGCCTGTGCAAAGCATGCTCTCATAGAGCCAATTGCACCACAAGCTGACCCTGCCCAATTCCCACCCTGCCCTAGATAGCTTGCTTTGCCACATGGTCCAGCTAATCTGTGTGCCTTGCCTACTCACCAAAAAGATAAGCAATGCATGCTGCCCACTTGCTGTTCACATCAGCTGGGTCAGGGAATGCAGCATTCCCTGGCTCCAGCAAAAGCCGTACATGGATGCATGTGCATGCGCTCACATTTTTGGTGAACCAGTGGTAGGATTATTTGAATCTCTCCGCACCATTGAGAGACTCGAAAGAACAGGTTAGGTATAGATTCTCATGGAGAACATCTATCTATATGGTCGCTAGGGTTGAAAACTGGTTGACAGCACATAATGAATCAATTGATCAAAGAGTCTTTTTTGTATCAGAAAACAAACTTCAGGAATAGATTCTGATGATATAGTTGAATGATGTAAGGTTGTTTTGAATAGGAAGGTATGAAGCAAATATTTGCAGACTCATAAATGGATAAAACTATTTATGGAATTAATATTGCAATTAATATTGGTTTGTGAAAGTTTGTAAGATTTTGCATCTGTTTTTCTAGGCTTGAAGGAAAGAGAAAAGAGAATGAGTTGTCACCTTGTATCTCCTGCTTCAGACCAGTAAAATCTCTGTAACCTTTATTTCTTCAGTCATCCCTCCAACCTCAATGAAGCAAAATAGGGTGATTTGGATAGCACTCAGTGAAGATGGATTAGGACATTCCCAGACACTCACATCAGCTCTTACCTATTGAAGGGAAAGTATTGAAAGAGTAATAACAACTTTAAAGAAAATGAAACTTTTCGGCCAAGAAGTCTTTAAATGAGTTTTCTTCTTCAGATCTGTCTAGGTGGTAGGTAGAATCGTTCTATTAAACTGGACTGAATGTAGTGTTTGCTTCCAAAGGGATTTGTTGTAAGAGCAATGTTTTTCAGATTAGAGCTATTACTAATTAAAAATACATATATGCTTGAGATAATGGAAGTAATTAGTATTTGCTTTAATGCTGTTTTCCAAGATGGTTCCAAAAGACAGTACAGGTTCCAAGGATGGCAGATTATGCAGTACTTGATTTCAAGAAACATACAATTATTTGGCTACAAAAGATAAGAAAAGCTGACAAAGTCAAATTTCATTCTAAAATGGGCACAGTTTTGCATGACTGGAGGGAAAACCTCTCTGGTCTTGCAGAACTTCAGCTACATTGGACTTACTGTGCTGGTATGCCAATTATATGCTGATATTTTCCCTAATTAAGGAAAATATTCTTATGCTTTGGAAAACATTTCAGTTAATAGTATTAGGATCAAAATTATTCTGCCCAAGGAAGGAGCAAAAAGTTGGATACAAATGTATGAAAATGTAAAATAGTACATTTGTTTTCTATGTTTTTCATTGGTAATTGCATCTTCCTACAATAGCTGTTCATTAATTCTTTATATTTTTACCGTGAGCTGCCCGGAGTCCTTTGGGAGTTGGGCAGATATAAGTCTAACTAAGTCTAACTAATAAATTAAAGTTTGGGTTTTGTTATAAACACTTGCCACACAATATGTTGATGGTATTCTGCTAAGCAGCGCCAAAACAACTTTTACTCTGGAAAAATACTTATACCTGGAAATGCCATCATTGGAGAGAGAACTATTTCCTAAATTTAGATTTGAACTCCTAGATACTAACTTTAAATTTGGCTGTTATCGGAAAATTCCGTATAGTGATAGAATATGTGTATGAGGGGCAAGCGCAACAGAGGACACATTGCCTGTAATATTTGATTGTATTTTGTACGGGGAAGTAAGGAAAAAATATCTCCCCCAATTGTGGATAAATTTCCCCACTGGGACGTAAGGCATAGGTTAATATTCTTATTGAAAGCAGACTCTTCTTCTCTGATAAGGGCAATCACTGGCTATCTTAAAAGGATGACAGTAATACGAGCCAGTTATATTGAAAAGAATTTTATCGATTGTAACAAAGATGAGCTGAACTAGAAAGGAGCTATGTTAATTAGTATTTCAATCTTTGTAAATATAGTTATTGAACACTTATATCATCAATTTTAATGTTACATATGTTATATTTTTAGATTGTCATTTCTGTAACCGTAAGGTTTTTTTTTTTTAACAATGTGATCTTTGAAAAGGCCTTCGGGCTATTCAATAAACAAACAAACACTAAGCAGCCTTAAGGCCTATTCAATGTTTCCTTGTATTTTATTTTCCGTTTTTGATATGATGGAGAAAGATCTATAAATGTGCCTAGAATAACAATAGGTAAAACCTAGCATCCTGGAAACAGACAGTCAAAGGGTAAGAGCTCCCTGCATGTATGTGAATGCCTGGGAACAAAAATGGAAGGGAAATCTTACAGGTGAGGAACAGACATAGCAAAAAGGAACCCAGATCCTAAATCCTAACTCTCTATACCACACTGATCCTTCCAAAAAGAGGGAAGAAACACAATGGAGACAGGAATTTATTTAAGCAAATGTTGGGTATTTTCTAAATAGCTGCATTAAGATGATATATTAATAGTGGAGAACTAGATGGTAATTGGTAGGGCTTTGTTTATTTTATTTTTATAGGAAATATTTATTTTTTATTATATTTTTAATAAATCTTAATATATTATCTTCTTTCAATACAAGTACTGACACAATATCTGTGAAAAAATATTGACCTTCTATTGTTTAGAAAATTTAGAATATTGGAAATAAAGAAAGAAACAAATACAGTATATTACAGTCAGTACTGCAAAGGTAAAGTTGATTTTTTTTCAAAATTAATACTACAAAAAAGAAATTGCTGCAGATGGCAGCTAAATATTGGCTGAACAATAAAAGTTTTAATCTTGAGTTGACTATTGATTTATTTAGTTAAAACATTTATACAGCTGCTGTTATGTTCGCATAGAGAGGCAGGACGCGGAGTGCTTCAGCTCTTAGTTTATTGTGACTTCAGCTCAGAACAGACCCGAATGGCTCAGCCGCGGCAGCTATTTATAGCCGGCTGCCGCGGCTGCCAGCCAATCAGCGTGCAGGGTTTTCCCGCACTTTTACAACCAATGCTTTCAAACACTTTACAACAATAACCAATCATTTCAAACTCTGCATACATAACAGCTGCCCATCTTTAACCAACTCTGGGCAGTGCTCAATCTATACTTAAGTGTTAAAATCTCCATTTGAAATATGTATATATTAATAAATAAAATATATAAGAAATACAAATTTAGAAAATTCTAGTACCATTTTTTTAAAGGAAAGCAAAGCAAAACAACAAGAGAAAGTAAAAGCATGTCTGGTTTTTTAACTTTTCCCTTTTGGTTCCCTATTCTGCTAATTTACAGTATTATAGACATTTAAAGCCCCTTAGAAACCAGACTATAAGTGATTACATTTGCTATGCTGTGTGATGTATTCCATGTATGGGAATAATTCTTGCTTAAATTTGATTAAACTTCTATGGTGTGTACTGTATATATGATTAGTTTTATCATTGTTCCATATTCTTCATGTTTGTGTTTCAATTAGATATTGTTGGAATTGTATCTGTCTTCCAATGTGCAGCAAAATTTACTCTTGCTGTTGTAACCATATATCTTATTACATTCTAAAGGTTCCAATCAATTATTTAATGAGATTATACCAATTAAAAAGAATTGTGATTTTATTTCAAATTTAATTTCCAAACTTTCTGCATTGTACTATGGTTCCATCTGGTGCTATTTTTTTTAAACTCTTTTGGATTATTTTACATATGTCCACTACATGATATAAAACATTCCTACTACATGCTACTTCTAACATTTATTACTGTATGATTTGTCTATATCACACAAAAAAATACCAAAAAAAGGCCAAAACATCTCACCAGCAATCAATACCTAGATGAGCAGAGATTAACACCAAGACACATTAACATTACAATTAACATTAGATTTATTTATTTATTTATTTATTTATTTATTTATTTATTTATTTATTTATTTATTTATTTATGAGACTTTTATGCTGCCCTATCTCCCAAAGGACTCAGGGTGGCTTACAAACTAAAACAATCTGGATACAAATATACAAATATTAAAAAACGATTAAACCAAGGTCTCATAAATATAGTGAATTAAAATACATTAAAAACCCTCCCCCAACCCCATCAGTCCGGGTAGGCTAGTTGGAACAGCCAGATTTTTAGGTCGCGGCAGAAAGAGCGGAGGTTCAGGGGCCACCCGGAGCTCCAGGGGGAGCTGGTTCCATAGGGTGGGTGCACCCACCAAGAAGGCCCTCCCCCTGGGAACCGCCAGCCGGCATTGCCGGGTCGTCGGCACCTGGAGAAGGCCCTGTTGATGGGAGCGCATGGGATGCTGGGAAGCTGTTATCGGCAGCAGGGTCTCCTGCAAATATCCTGGACCAATGCCATGAAGGGCTTTATAGGTTAACACCAGCACCTTAAAACTGATGATCTACCATCAAGAATCCAATACCCTAATCAAGGAGTGACCAAACAAGCTAATAGTAAATAGCCCAACCAAAGAACCATCAAGATTGTTACGTACCAGTGTGGTCCTCTTTCCAGTCCGAGGTTCAGGTGGGAGTTTGCAGCCGCTGTTCATTGGCTGGTCGGTCTGACAGCTGCAATATAAAAGGGGCTGTCAGAACGTGTCAGCTGTTGCCCGCCACCACCGCACGAACTCGTTAACTTGTGGCAGCCGCAGGTAACCAGTTATGTTCAATAAACGTTTGTTAATTGTTAAAAGGTTGCCTTCAATTTACTGATGCCGCCAATCTAACCAAGATGACTTCCACCAACAGTAACACGGCAAGCCACTGTAATATAAAGTGAGAAAAAAAACCCACTCCATGCTAGCAGTAAAGATGGCACTAATGACGGTAATGACACATCTGCAAGAAAATAAGCAAGCTCTGAGAACATCAAGGACCCCACCCATTTGTTTACATTAGATATTATCGATGGAGTATATACCATCTGTAGGATGTTTTGTACATTTTTAAAGCTATACCTTGGTATGAAATGTATAGATTTTTATAAATAATTCTTCCCATTGTTGTGTTGTTTGGTAATTTGCACCCACTTTTATCATGCAATTCTTTTTTGTTCATTTGTTTCCGTATCATCTCTAAATAAGTGTTTTTATCTATACCCTAATAGACGGTGGTGGTTTTGCATGAGAGCTTCAAATGCTGCTGGTTTCTTAATATCCCCTCCTCCTTCCTTCTTCAGATCTGATTTTATCCTTCTAGCAATTTGTAAGTACATCAACCATGGAATCTTCCATCTTTACTGAATAGTTCTTGCTGTGCTTTTAATCTATTTGTAAAGCCTGAGTGAACCATATCTGCATATGTAATTACATTTTTCTTGCTGTAATTGTCTCCAACTGAAAAGCATTTGAGGGAGAGGCTAGAGGTGAATTGTTGTGTTTATTATTCTCTTTGTCAAATTCCTTGCTTTTATTCTCAGATTCTTAATCCCAGGTGTTCATATAATCCTCAATTCATGTTTTACCTTACTTGTAATATTAGATCATTTTTATTGTTTTCCATGTTAGCCAGGAACAAACAAAATTATGTCTTATTGCACAGTATAACTTATATTGTTTATAGTGACAGTACCTTTCTATGCTTTTGATGATAATCTTTTCTACACCTTTGTAGAGGTGCTGAAGGTTGAGCTTAGATCCTTTTGCAATCAAAATGCATGCTCACTACTAACCCATAGCTCTTTTTGAATACAAATATCTAAGGACTCACTGAGTAATTTCAGTAATACATTTAAATAATAATAAAAGATTAAAAATGTAAAACAGCTTGCTTGATAGTTGGGCAAAATCTTGACAATATGATGAAGGATGAAAATGTAAAGCTCTTTTTAAGGAATGAGAAGAACTAATGGTATAAATAGGCCTGGTGGTGTAGTGGTTAAAGTGCAGTATTGTAGGCAAACTGCCCACAATTGTTAATGCCCCAGAGAGTAATATAAAGCACTATGGGATGGTGTACATATAAACCTAAGTGCTATTGCTATTGTTGGGCAGTTTGTAGTTTGTAGCTAGAATTGAGCCACTTGATACCTTGGTGTGACAAAATGACTGCTATAGCATCTTCAACTAGCCCATAGTTGTTTTTATGCAATGTTGTCTTTATAGGTTGAACTTGGTTTGGGAAAAACAGCACTTACATTTCATTTCAGCTGCAAGGTCATTGGATTATTCTATTTTAGGTTAATCTCACAGTATTGTTGTGTCTTAATTTAGACAGAGGAAAGAACTATGTTCAGAACTCTTGGCAGAAGAGAAAATTTTGTAAGTAAATAAACAATACAATCTTGGTCTTTCTTTGCTGTAAATATGAAGAAGAAGAAGTTCTTTTGTATATATGTGCACATACTATATATGAACAAATTTCAATTTTTGAGTTGATATTGGAAATTCCCATAATTATTTGTATGTAGATCTCATTTATCTCTCCCAAAGTAGCTGAAAATATAATGTTCTGCTTAATATTGAAAATGGAAAATAGATCTAAATACTGGTAATGTTATAAACCTGTAATCTCTTTGTTATGAATTGTGGATTATTAATATTACTATACCAGATAATGTATCCTCTCTATCCTGAAAGTAATAGTCTAACTTTTGTATTTGTATTTATAATATAAATTAGATTTTGCAATATTCCTAGTTTCTATTTTTTTCACTACTGAAAATAACTTTACCAATTTTACTATTTTACCAACATTATGTAAATAGAATATTATAGCAAAGGACTATGGATTTCATTCTTAAGAGAAATATTTAAAACACTTTGTCTTAGAAAAGTTAATAAATGCTTTTATGAAGTGATAGTAGAACATCATCATTTAAGCATTTTTTGTCAATTTTGTATTTATTATGCATGAGTTACAGTATAGTCTTATCCATGTCCATTCAAAAATAAACTTATTTAGTTCAAGAAGTTTATGATCAGATTGTAGCCAGGGTTGTAACAGTACATAAAGGAATATTTATGAATATATCATCATCCCCATCATCCCCACCATCACCACTATTACTATCACCACCCACAATAACCTAAATATTATCATTATTAAATGGTGTGACTGCTGATTATCTTATAATACACATAGTAATTTAAGAGATAGTACTCGTTACTGAACTTATCATTTTGAGCATGAAAACTGTTAAGTTTGCATGAAGAGACAGATTCAGAGTGCTTCAAGCTCTTTTGTTTATTAGTGACTACAGCTCAGAACGGACCCGACTGGCTTTGCTGCGGCTGCTACTTATAGCCGGCAGCCGCAGCTGACAGCCAATCAGAGTGCAGGGTTTTCCCGCACTTTCTAAACCAATCATTTCCAACACTTTACAAGAACAATTCAAACTTAACCAATGATTTCAAACCTGCATACATAACAAAAACATTAAGCTTAATGTTCAAGAACAATGCAACTACAATTCCAATATAAAGATATATACCATATTCTACTAATTCATAGAAACAAGTAAATAATTAAAACAAAATATGTAATAATTATTAGGTGTTACATACCCTAGCTAATTGTGTTAATTATGTAATGTGTTCCCATCCATCAGTGCATACAATATAATTCCATTTTGCAAAAAAGAACGAACCTGAATGATAATTTCTATTTCTAATTTCTATCCCTCTTTATAGGAAAAAAAGACTTGAATTCTCCCCTACTAACCTCTTGGTGGTCTGCAGGGACTTGTAGATTGTCCAGTCCCATGGCTGCTTGCTGCTTTTATTTCTGTCTCCACCTTCTTGTATGCACTGTCTTAATACTGATTTGATAATCAGAATAGTCTATTGACAGATATTCTTGATGAGGAAATTTGGTCTAAGAATTATTATTATCTGGTTTGGAAAATAAATGCTTAAATTTGTTTTTGTTTGTTTGTATAATTTCTAGCTTAAAATGTTCTACTTTTTAATTTAAAGAGTAGAGGGAATGGGAAAGAATACACAAACTATCATTAATATTTTATTTCCTCAAAAGTGTAAGTTGCCATGTTCTTAAAGACAAAAACTTAGAAAGTCAGTAACAGGAGTTTCCAAATTTCCCAATGTTTATTATGTGGTTGTGATTCCAGGAAGTTTAAGAAACATGGATCTAAAGAGATAGAAGTTATTTTCCTATTCTTTTTCTGCCATAGGAACTTTAAATCTTGTAAAAAAACACAGAACAATATTTGCTACGCTATTTTAAATAATATAATCAATGTAATATATCTTCACAAGTTTAGATATTTTGTTCCTTCCTTCCTCCCTTCCTTCCTGCCCCCCTCTTCCTGAAAAAACAACTTTAATCTGACTAATCCTTATGTAAAGTTAACTACTCCATTTCTTCCTTAAAACATTCATTGTATGCTATGAAGGTGACATTCCTGACTATTTAATGTTTTGAGAAAATGTCTTTCCATCACAGTTTTCTATGCCAGAATGGTTTTAAAGCATTAAGCTTCATGTACAAAAGCAGGTGGTTACAGAATAGAACGTTTGATTTATTGGCCCTGGAAATAAAGATTCAACTGAGTCACTTGCATTTTGTGATTGCTGACACCTGCTAGAACTGAAGATTTTTTTAAAATATGTATAAAACTTGAATCAGTAAATTGAAAGCACCACAACTGAATGATGATCAGAGATATGTGTGCCCAGCATAATTATGTTGGTATGCTTTATTCATTTTAATAATTCCCTAATGCTCAATGAAATTTTAACATGCCATGGGGCTTAAAGAATTACAGAGAATCTGGTAAGATGTAGCGCTCATGGGATCAGTATGTTATGGGTTTATGAAATTAAAGTTCTGCAAAAGTGTGGATTTCTTTTTCCAGAGGAACTCAATTATTATGTACTAAAATGCCTCTGCTCTGTGAAAGGACTTCAACTATATTCTATTACAGCTATAAAGTTTTGATCCCTTTAGTGTGGAAGCGTTTAACAAGTTGTGGGATATTGTAATTCTGGGTTGGTTATTGGTATTTTCGTGGACGCTATATTTTTATCAGGGAACTAAATGACTACAGACCAGTTGTTTTAACATCTGTAGTTATGAAAACCTTTGAAAGGCTAGTGCTGTCCCACCTGAAAACCATCACGGATCCACTGTTAGATCCCATGCAGTTTGCATACCAAGCAAATAGATCGACAGATGATGCTGTTAATATGGCTCTGCACTACATCCTACAACACCTTGAAATCTCCAAATACCTACGCAAGGGTCCTCTTTGTAGACTTCAGTTCAGCATTCAATACCATCATTCCAGACATTCTTCTAACTAAGCTAAATCAGCTAGTGGTACCTGAACATACTTGTAAGTGGATCTTAAGCTTCCTAACAGACAGGAAGCAGCAGGTGAAGCTATGCAGAATCACACCTGATACCTGTACAATTAGCACAGGGCTCCCCCAAGGCTGTGTGCTTTCTCCACTTCTCCCTATATACCAATGACTGCATCTCAAACAATCCATCTGTTAAAATACTGAAATTTGCAGATGATACAACAGTGATTGGTCTCATTTGAGACAACGACGAATCCACATACAGGCAGGAGGTTGTACAACTTGCCTTGTGGTGTAACTGGAACAATCTGGAACTGAACCAAAACCGTAGAAATGGTGGTAGACTTTAGGAGAAACCCTCTCATACTACCACCTCTTACAATACTAGACAACAGTATCAACAGTAGAGAGCTTCAAATTTCTAGGTTCTATCATATCACAAGACCTAAAATGGACACCTAACACCAAAAATGTCATCAAAAAAGCACAACAAAGAATGTTCTTTCTGTGCCAACTCAGAAAGCTCAAACTGCACAAGGAGCTGCTAATACAGTTCTACAGAGGAATTATTGAGTCTGTCATCTGCACCTCTATAACTGTCTGGTTCGGTTCTGCAACCCAGCAAGACAGACTCAGACTTCAGAGAGTAATTAGGACTGCAGAAAAAACAATTGCTACCAACCTGACTTCCATCGAGGACCTGTATATTGCACGAGTCAAAAAGAGGGCTGTGAAAATATTTACAGGCCCCCCCACACCCCGGACATAAACTGTTTCAACTCCTTCCCTCAAAACAACGCTATAGAGCGCTGCACACCAGAACAACTAGACACAAGGACAGTTTTTTCCTGAACACCATCACTCTGCTAAACAAATAATTCCTCAGCACTGTCCAACTATTTACAAAGTCTGTACTACTATTACTATTAATCTTCTCATCACTCCTTATCACCCATCCCCTCCCACTTGTGACTATAGGACTATAACTTTGTCGCTTGTACCCTTATGATTTATATTGACTGTTTCCTAGTATGATTTGATTGCTTATTGTACCCTATGACTAAGCATTGTACCGTATTATTGACTCTCGATGAATATATCTTTTCTTTTATGTACGCTGAGAGCATTTGCATCAAGACAAATTCCTTGTGTGTCCAATCACACTTGGCCAAGAAAGAATTCTATTCTATTCTATTCTATTCTATTCTATTCTATTCTATTCTATTCTATTCTATTCTATTCTATTCATCAGAGATGGGGGAACTGATTAAACTCAGGAATTATTTCTGCCTGTAGTTTTTTTCCTACAAAGAGACAACGTGGTTTGTTAATCTAGGGCATTGTTTAGAAAAGAGAGAACACTGCCATATTTTAATGAAACTTAACAATAGGTAGTTAGCAAAAAAAATTGGACAATTCTACTAACTGTGCCATTCACTTCTGCATAGTGAAGCATAAAGAGAGAAGGATTTTTAGCCTAGCCATATTTTTTATGAATTCAGCCACAGTCAATAGTTTTGCTACATGTTCCTAGTGTTGTCTTCCTCCTTCCTGTAAAGTCAGGCTTTTTATTGTGACCAACACACCAGTGGTGGAATTCAATTTTTTTTACTACCGGTTCTGTGGGCATGCCTTGGTGGGCGTGGCAGGGGAAGGATACTGTAAAATCTCCAGTCAGAGGTGGTATTTGCCGGTTGTCTGAACTACTCAAAATTTCTGCTACCGGTTCTCCAGAACTGGTCAGAACCTGCTGAATACCACCTCTGCAACACACCCTTTGGCCTACTCTCTCATGCTTATTCTGCTGCCTGCTTTTTTTGTTCACTGGCAGCTTTTAAACATTTGATCAACTTTCTGTTCTCTGGAATTCAGCATTTTTTAATTACTACTTTATTGCCTTCTTTACAATTTGTGGCACAGTAATTGGAGTTAAAGGTGGGCTCCCCTGCTCACAGTAAGCTGTGAACTTGTGTTTAAAAATGATGCTGCATCTATTCAGTTTTGTAGATGTTTTATTCAAAATATTAAATATGCCTTAGGTTAATGAATGGCTGGTATCATTTCACCTATAGGAAATGTATATCTGCTACCTTGTTTATATCATTAATATGATATTATAAATGCAATGTGAACCAGAATAAAAGATGTGTCACAGAATGTATGAGGTTGAAGGATCTATAAGTCATTGAATTCAAACTACTACTCAGCATAGGCTCTACTAAATAAATTCCAAAGCTACTCCCCAGTTCCAATTTGAGAACATCCAGCTTTGCAAACTGTTCCTTTGTTCAGCAGCTTTGATGAAAAGGAAAATCTTCCTCACATTTAGTAAGAATCTCCTTTATTTTAATTTCAATGGTTTGGTCTTTGTCCTGCTCTCACTTTCAACAGATAATAATAGCTCTGTTCCCTCTTGCACATAACAGCCTTTAAGGTACTTGCAGATTGCCATCATAAATTCCCTTATTCTTTTCTAAACCATGCCTATATCCTTTAATTGCTCCTCACTGCACTTAGTTTCCAGACTTATTATCATCCTGGCAACTCTTTCTGAGTCAATTCCAGCTTCCCCATGTCTCTTTTAAAATGTGGTGCCTAAACTGGATAGTACTCTAAGTGCAATTTAAGCAGCACAGTACAATCAAACTCTAATCTCCCACAATCTGGATACATTCTTCTGTGAACCCAGGACAACATTGAATTGACCTTTTTAGCAGTTGTATCATAGTGTTTGCACAAGTTCCATTATTGGTCTGTTAGTATTTCTAAAAACCTGTCAGCCAGCCTCGTATGCATGCATTTGATTTTTTCTACAAATTCACAACGGTTTTGTTGGTTGTTTTCTATTGTTTCCATAATAAGAATAATATGCATTTTTTCACTGTTGACAATATAAACTCTCTGAATTGTTCTGTAGGCTGCCAAGGTCAGGTTCAGTGATTGAAGAACTAATAAATTGTTATAATTTAAATAGAAAAGAACATAGAAAAGAACAGAAAATAAATATAGAAAAAAAAACAAGTTAAAAATCTTTGATTCCCCCCCCCACATTCCCCTTTAATAATCTCCTTCCCCTGAATAAACATACAAACTTCACACTTAGCCTAGCACATCACTGGCTCCACCAAACATCCTTAAGCGACTCGCTCATAGTAATAGCAGTTAGCATGTAATCTTATATAATGCTGCATAGTGCTCTACAGCTCTCTCTAAGAAATATACATAGTCAGTATTGCTCACAAAAATCTGGGTCCCCATTTTCAGACTTTGGAATGATGGAAGGCTGAGTCAACCTTGAACCAGTCAGAATCGAACTCCTGTGTGTAGTGAATTATCCTGCAATACTTCATTCTAACCACTGGCTACCATGGCTCTATAATCATAATAATCTGCACCTAGAAAATATTTTCCTTCCTGGCCTTCACACTTGCTCAGGCAGTATCCAATACACACTTAAACTTACACCTCAAGATCAAAGACTGGGGCAGGAGCACCTCAATCTGCATATCTAAATATCAAAAGCTGGTTGTCATTATATATAGCTCTATAGATAGAACCCTAACAATGTAGACTACTTGCAACCATTGTACATGCCTGAATGAATAAACTCTACTTCGAGCAGCTGCCCATTGGTGTTTATTATGTATTATACAGTAAAACCTCTGGTCATGAATGCTTCTGACTATGATCAAATCGGGTTCTGACCAAAAAATTCACAATTTTTTTTTCGCGGCCGATATCCTGTTCCATGCAATTTTTTTTATAAGCGCCAAATTTCCAAAATTAGGTTCAGGTCACAACCAAATTGGGTTCCAACCAAAGTTATGGAACAAATTATGGTCATAACCAGAGGTTCTACTGTATGTTTATTCATGACCTGGTTCAGAAAATGGACCAAGTAAATTCTTCTAACAAAATGTTAGCCAATTCTGTTGTTTGGCATTTTCTGCAAATTTCATAAACATTTCCTCCCTTTCATCCTTTAGGTCATTTATAAACATGATAAATAGCACTGGATATTTATCCAATGAAACTTACTCTCAGGGCACCTTTGTTGTATTTTGAGCTGTATTTTGTGTTTCGGAGAGGCTGCACCAAGGGAGGCTCATTCAATTTCATTGCACACATGTTGTGCATTGACAATAAATATTTGATTTGATTTGATAAGGTTGAAATTCTGAAAAATTCCACTGACACTTTTTTCTCAGCTAGTCCACACCCATTATAAGAATTCTTTAGGAATGGCTAGTAGACCTTTTACAAATCCACTGACCAGAATAGTACTTTTTAGCTCATATACATCCATCTTCTCTGAAAGGATACCAGAAAGACCTTTTCAAACAGTTTACTGAGATCAAAGTACACTACATTCACACATTTCCCTTGATCTAACAAACTACTCACCTTGTTTGGTTTTTCTTCTTTCCACCTTTCCTTTGATCTAAGAAACTACTCACTTTGCTTGATTCTCCTTCTTCACTATTTGAAAGTATGCTGTTTTCTAGCACTCAAGACTAAGAAGTTCCAGATCACATAACTTTCAGATGTCTCACCCTGGAGAGTGTAATTCATTTAAGGGAACAGGGTGGGTTCTTACTGTTTCTCAATACGTTTTGCATTTTGTTTGATCTTCTTTCTTCAGTCATGTTGTGATGGGCCCTCTCTTTTCTGAGGGAAGACAAAGCAGTTAGTTCTGCTTTGTCCTATTCTTTACTATTCCTTCCTGACATTTTTTGAAGAACAAAGCAAAAGCTTCTTCTTCTTCAGACATACTCCCAAACCTCATGCTAATATATTTTGTATTCCTGTCCAGTTTTGTCTTATTCTTAACTTTGGCTTTCCTGACTCCAGCCCCTAAGGTCAAATTAAGTGTATATGCATCTTCAGTTACCAGCCTCTCAGTGGTGGGATTCAGCTGGTTCGCATCTGTTCAGTAGAACCAGTAGCTAAATTTTTCTGGAGTTCTGCAAACCAGCTGAATAGCCTTTTTCCCCTGCCCCACCCCTCTCCACCTGACACCTCCAAATTGCATCGATAAATGCCCAGCCAGGGGAGAAGAGACAGCAAGAGACATCTTGCTCCACGTGCCCCAATGAAAGGTAGTGGCAGCTTGGCTGCTTCCCTTCCCCGCCCTCTCTGGTGCTGGAAGCTCACTGTCAGCCACACACCCAGTTGCCAATTCATCCCCCTCTCTTTCTATGTGTGTGTATCTGGGCTCACCCAGTGCCACAATCCACCATGCAGGCTGGGAGCCACCCTGCCATCCTCCACAGGTTTGAGACACCACTAAGGAAAGCTACTGATGACCTCACCGCCTCTCTGTCTCTCCTCCTTCCACTCTGGGGGAGTGAAAACATCGCCGGCAAAGGAATGAGTCACTCCCTTACCCCAGCCTTGGCTTGCCTACCTCCCCCCACTTTCACATGCACAGCCATGGCAAGGGAGCCCGAGCATGGGAAGGGTGCTGTGGAAAGAGACAGAGCAGGCAGGCACCTCAAACCAGAGGCCTTTAGGAGAAGTGCACTATTCAGGGGCAGAAAAGAGATGCGGGCAGGAGCTGCTCTCACATTTCCTCTTTTTTCACTTTGTTGGGGCTGGAGATGCTTGCTGCATTGAGTAACCCTCCTCACTTTATCCAGTGCCAGAGATGGCATCTTAGGGTGCCATCTTGGTTTAATTATGGCATTCAGCATGTGATGGAATCCACTTTCTTTCACCACCTTTCTTGGGGGAAGTGAGGGCATCTGGGTGGTGGTGGCGCGGCAAGCTCTATGGCGCAGTGCTGCAATGGAGAAATGGGAAACCGAGCGGCCTGTGCAAAGGGAGGAGGCCGCTTTCCCTCTTTCTTCTCCCTGCTCCTCCCCCTTCTTTCGTGCTGGTTGTTTAAAATTATTTAAACAATTATTATTTCAGTGTCCATTAAAGAGCAAATTTGTTGCTGAATGTTTTCCCTCCATTCTTCTATAATAATATACCTATTATTAACTCTATTATAATTTCAAAGCACTATAAAAAGTCATGATACTTTACTGATCAAGGGCAGTTGGACATGTGTTCTGGTCTCTAATTTGTAATTTGTCATTTACACATTTGATTATCCCTATATTAGAAATAAATACTAGTTTATTTATTTATTTATTTATTTATTTATTTATTTATTTATTTATTTGACTTATATGCCGCCCCCTCTCCCAAAGGACTCGGGGCGGCTCACAAATTAAAAGAAATACAACAATAAATTACCTAAAAACCATATTAAACAAATTAAGCCGAATTAACATTAAAACCCCCAAAATTAAAATCAACAAAGCCCAAGGAGTCAGCATAGCCCAGATTGTAAAAACAGCCAGGTTTTTAACTCGTGGCGGAAGGTACGGAGATCAGGAGCAAGCCGGAGCTCCAGTGGAAGAAGATTCCATAAAGTGGGGGCCGCCACAGAGTATGCTCTCCCCCGAGTCCCTGCCAAGCGACATGGAGTCGCGGACGGCACCCTGAGGAGGCCCTGTCTATGCGCCCATACCGGGCGGTTGGTGCTTGAAACTGGGAGGAGTCGTTCTCGTAAATATCCTGGACCCATATACTGATTTTCTTATACTTAATGTAACTTTTCTACTACATGATAACTAATCACCTTGACTTAGCAAAAGGAAATCTTTGACTTATCTATCTCCTGCAGCTGTTCATTATGAGTGATTATTATCACACATAAACCCATAATATTATTTGATCTTACATTTTCCTATACCCTTGTGTTTTCATAAAACTAGATTCTAAGCCCTCCTTTATGTTTTGAAGATAAGCAAGATAAGTCAAAATGTGATATTAGGCCAAACATTGTATCATGTTAACCACATATGCTCTTTCGATTTGAGAATAAGTATATGGCAACTAGCATTTATTTTTAATACAAGGGATAATCAGATGTTCTCTTTTGATTTGATCAAATTTATTAAGGATCATTTTTAATTTCTCCCAAAAGAAGACACTGGCATTTGACAGCAAATATGATATAATGAACATAATAGTAATTTCCATGCTTGTATCAGATATATTAACTGTTTGTCACACTTGCTTCACTGTTTCTACTATACACTAATATGAGTGCATATTTATAGAATGTGTATATGCGACCCAGGGATTTCATGTGCACAGTTGTGAAAACAATAACCTTATGCTGGCTGTAAAATCCTTTAAATATGTGGAAGATGGTAACACTGAAATGTTTGTGTTTCTTAGGTGGGAAATTATAATGCTTCCTTTTGGTGATACACAAGATCTGAACATGTGCATCACTTTCTGAATATTAACACTTTCTTTCCTGGTTTATACATGTGAAGAAAAAAATGAGATGTCTATTCCTTCAGTTTATTCATTTCTTTGACCCCATATTTAAATTGCAATAATTTATTTTCAATATTTCCACAACAGGAATTCTGCCAGGAAAAGAGTCAAGTCACCTTAAATAAACACTAGTTTGTGGAAAGTAGTAAGAGAGTTACTGGATAAAATGGCCTAGCTGGACATATGCAGTAGTTCTTTTCTATATTTACATAGCTTTTAAAATGGACTGTTTAAGTCTATGCATGTAGTATTGTTTAATCACATGGTTAATGGTGCTGATTTGTAATTATGAGTGGATTGCATAATAAATATGAATAACTAATTGCCAGTAACTAACTGTAGAATCATAGAGTTGTAAGAAACCATAGACTCCTCTAGTCCAACTCCTTGCTCCATGGAATTCTAACTTGGTATGCTTATTTACAATGCTCATCCAGCATCTGCTTGAAGACCTTCAAGAAACCAGTGTGATCCACTGGCTGATATCTTGCATAGCCAGACACTTCCTCCTGATATTCACATATTCCTCCTCTTCCTCCTCCTTTTAGCTATTTGAACACTGCTATCATGTTGATAAACTTTTCTGTAGCCTAAATCCAGATCTTATAATAGTGCTTGTTTCCAGGATGTTCCGCATGTTGGTAGTCTCCTCTGAACATTTCAATTTGTCACTGTCGTTTTAGAACTATGATGATCAGAAACAGTAATCCAAAAAGATCTACACCAAGGATATAGTAGCCCAAATGGGGTATGACAAGAACAGAATGAAGTAGGATAATTTTTTCTTCTGATTTCAATTCTATACCTTGCTGATGTATCCCAAGAAAACATTTGCTATTTTAGTTAGGGCATCACACTGCTGGCTCATATTTAACTAGTCAAATAGAACACTTGAATATTTGTCAACTATATTGTTGCCAAGCCAGTTCCCATTGCCATGTTGAAATATCAAAACATGTTTAGTGATGCCATTACTGAATCATATCTCAATCTTGAAAAAGTAGAAAGCATCAGAAATAAACTCAAAAGAACTCTGCCTTGACCGTGTAGGTAATAAATTGAAATAGAATGGGGCTTTGACAAGCTTTCAAGATTGATGACAGTCCTTCTAGGTAGGCAAGGTCAGGAAACAGGAGTTGAGAGTCTTGGAATGTACTTTACTACTGTTAAGGTATTGTAACAGAATATTGAAAGCCTGCCAAAGCCCCTTTTCAACAAATGCTTCTACCAGATACAATCAAGGCAGAATTGTTTTCAGTTTCATTCTAATGCTTTCTACTTTTTCAGTACCCAAATACTTTTTCTGTGATGGCTCTACATTCTCTTGACATTCTATCACAATTTATTCCTTTTATCTTTTCTACCAAGATGCAGAACTTCACATTTCTCCCAGTAAAACTCAACCATATTTATTTCTTCCAACTACTCAAGCTCATCTAGATCTCCTTGAATATTTTTAAATCTGAAATGTTAGTTCCTGCTCCAGTTTTGTGTCAACAGCAAATGTGGTAAGGGACCCATCAAATCCTTCATTCAAATTGTTGATAAAATTATTGCACACACGCCTGGATGGATCCTGTGGTACTTCCTATGAAACTTGAGATTTCAAACTGAAGCATAGCCAATAGTCCACTTAACAGCTAGTACTACCGTGTTTCCCCGAAAATAAGACACTGTCTTATATTTTTTTTGGCTCCCAAAAACACACTAGGTCTTATTTTCGGGGTAGGTCTTATATATTTATGGTGCCAAATAGTGGGTGTGAGTGTGTAGGGGGTGTTTCTGGTGCACGGTTGCTCCCTGAAAAGTCTTCCTGGAACTGGAGATTTACACTAGGTCTTATTTTCGGGGTAGGTCTTATATTAGGGCAGGTTTAGAAAATAGTGCTAGGTCTTACTTTCGGGGTAGGTCTTATTTTCGGGGAAACACGGTATACTACTTTTCTTGGGAAAATATTAAAAAGCAACTATGTCATAATATAAAAAAAAACTCATTTGTGTTTAATTAATATTTATTTCAACAGATTTAATAACCTGAGGCAGCCATGTTAACTGTTAATATTGCAATTTTTAATTATATTTTTATTGGAATTAGTGCAGGGATGGGCTTCAAATTTTTTAGCAAGGGGCTCTCTGCCCTCATGACTGCCTGGGTGGCCGTGGCTGGGTGGGCATGGCCAACTCAACACCATTCCCCCCTCAGCCATGCCCACACAGGGTTTTGTTGCTCCTGGTGTTGCTCCTGTGGGAAATGGGTCCTCCCCTCTCTCACCACTTCCCTCTCATTTCTATTTTTTCTCTTTTTCTCTCTCTCTCTCCTCTCCCTCTCTTCTTTATGCTTCTGTGCTCAGTGCCAACCAGTTCCCTTCATGTCAGCTCAGGAAAGGGGAGCAGGTGCCACCGCTGCTGAATGCAACGAGGGAAGAGCTACTCATGTGAGTGTACAGTGGTGTCAGCGGGAGGAGGAGTTGCCATTGCCATCACCATGATGCCAGCCCAGGAAGGGATCCTGCTTGTGTGTGTGCATGTGCACACAAAAGAAAGATGAGGAAAGGGGAGAATCCCCCTTTTCTCTCATCTCTCTCCTCCCCTCTTGTGCGGCGGGAGGCAAGGGCTGTCTTGAGTGCAAATGTGGCATGAAGGCAAGTACAGTGCTTTGCTTGTGCGCTAAGGCTCCGGTGACTGGCACAGGGCAGCATGGGACCAGCCAGGAGTGGGATTTGGAAGCTCACCGAGCACTCGGGATCACCCAAGCTCCTGCGAGCTCCCAGCAGCCCACCCCTGAATTAATGTTAGTAATATATATTTATTACAGGGCAAGAAAAAAATAGAATTTTTATTTATTTATTTATTTATTTATTACTTGGACTTGAATGCCGCCCCATCTCGGAAGACTCGGGGCGGCTCACAACTAAAACCAAACAGTGAACAATAAATTACTTGAAAGAAAATTAAACAATCACAAGCCCAGTATTACTAAAAATCTCAATAAACATTAAAACATTTAAAATTTAAAATTTAAGAAATGCTCCCCACCCCGCAGGAGATCAGCACAGCCCGGCCTGTTCAAATAACCAAGTTTTCAGATCGTGACGGAAGGTGCGGAGGTCGGGGGCCAGACGGAGCCCCAGGGGTAGTTGATTCCACAGGGCGGGAACAGCCACAGAGTAGGCTCATCCCCAGGGCACTGCCAACTGGCATTGGCTCACCAACGGCACCCCGAGAAGCCCCTGTCTGTGTGCTTGTACAGGGCGGTTGGCACTCGATATCGGCAGGAGACGCTCCCATAAATATCCTGGACCCATGTCTTGTAGGACTTTGAATGTTAACACTAAAACCTTGAATCTCACCCAGACAGCAACCGGCAACCAATGCAGGTCGCGCAGGAGGGGTGTAACATAGGAGAATCGGGAAACTCCCATCACTACCCGTGCGGCCACATTTTGCTGGCGAATCAGCCAGACCTGAGCAAAAGCCACCCTGGCCACGGCCCTCACCTGCTCCTCCAACCTGAGCCATGAGTCCAGGAGGACCCCCAGGTTCCATGCCCTGTCCACAGGGGGCAACATCTCTCCCCCTATGACCAACAATGGGATCTCCTGACTGGACTGAGATGTCAGTATGTACAGCCACTCAGTCTTGGCCGGATTGAGTCGAAGCATGTTTCCGTCCATCCAGATCCATACCGCATCCAGACAACAGAATTATCCATACAACCCCATGTAGTAAGAATACTCAGGTTTGAGTTTAATTTTTATGCTGCGAAACATACAAAGGATACACTGCAAATTAGCTTGTGCTTTTCAATTTCCTAGTCAAAGCAGTTGCGAATTTCGTTTAAAGTTGGCTTTGATCATGTTTACAAATCAAGGTGTTAGCATTTGCTTCTCTTATTTACCTCTCCTTCACAATGTAGTTTTCTTGGATTGCTCTGCTACATGTTTTGAAGAAGCTGAATGGGATAAATGCAGTGGTGTAATTCAACCAGTGTAACAACTGGTTCGGTGATTGCACGCTTTGCTTTGCACTTTGTGTGTGTGCACACCATTTTAAAAAGCCGATTTTCAGTGATAATACTTACCTTCTACTGTAACCCCGGTGAGTAAAACAGCTGAGGCACAGCAAAACCACTCTGCTGTGCAAATCAGCTGTGCTCCAAAACAAGGAAATAATGTACAGGAAAAAGCAGGGGTGGGTGGGTGTGGCCAAATGATCAATGGCACTACTGGTTCACCTGAACTGGTCCGAACTGGTAGAATCACACCCCTGGATAAATACCCTTCCAATATTTCACCTGCCCTTAAACATAGATGCCATAAAATGCAAAAAAGCTTTACTGACTTATCTGAATTTTCATGTTGATAGCAGAAGATACTTATTTCTGTGAAATAAAGTGAGCTTTGGCACAACTGGGATGTTGGGTTTACTTACCTAATCTAATGTTAAGGCATCAGCAAGTGCACTTATTTGGATATCAGCAGCTAGTAACAAAGCTACAAATTAGCAAGAAGTGCTCGTTTAGACTAATTTCAGTGCCCTGTCTAAAGGAAGAATCCTTAGAACCTTGGTGTTAAGTATGTGATCAGTAGATTCTCACTGCAGTCAGGAGAAAAGTGGTTCTTGCCAACAACTAAGGGTTCAGTGTCTTCTTAGGATGAATCATTGAGTAATTCTTTAAACAGGTAGAAGATCTAGTATTTATTTATTTATTCATTTATTTATTTATTTATTTGATTTGTCAATCATTACAAGATAATAAGTATAAGGGTAAACATAGTTATGAATACATGAAATGAATACATATAAGAAAAATAAAAGAAACGATAAAAGAAACACTTATACACGCCCCCTACAGACCTCTTAGGAAAGGGGTGAGATCAATAGTAGAAAGTCTAAGGTTCAAATTTTTGGGGTTTGGGGAAGAAACCACAGAGTCAGGCAGAGTATTCCAGACATTGACCACTCTGTTGCTGAAGTCGTATTTCCTGTAATCAAGTTTGGTGCGGTTAACCTTGAGTTTGTATCTATTGCGTGCTCTTGTATTGTTATGGTTGAAGCTGAAGTATTCATTGACCGGTAGCACATTGCAATGTATGATTTTATATACTATACTTAGATCGGACCAAAGATGGCATAGTTCTAGGTTTTCTATATCTAGAATTTCAAGTCTGGTGACATAAGGTATTCTGTAATGAGTACAGGAGTGTAGAACTCTTCTTGTGAAGTATTTCTGGACTTTCTCAACTGTGTTAATATCAGATACGTGATGTGGGTTCCAGACTGATGAGCTGTATTCGAGTATTGGTCTACCAAATGTTTTTAATGCTCTAGTTAGTAGTGTGATATTACCAGAGAAAAAGCTACGTAGGATTAGGTTAACAACTCTTAATGCCTTTTTGGCTATGTAGTTACAGTGGGCTCTAGCACTTAGATCATTAGAGATAAGTACTCCAAGGTCCTTGATGGAGTTTGGATCATCAACAAGGTCTGGACTATTCAGCTTGTATTTTATTTTCTGATTTTTTTTGCCAATATGTAAGACAGAGCATTTATTTGTTGAGATTTGAAGTTGCCATTTGTTTGACCATTCTGATACATAGTCGAGGTCTTTTTGAAGGGTAGCAGAATTATCTGTGGTGTTAATAGCTTTATATCATCAGCGAAGAGAACGCAGTTGCTCTAAATATGATCACAGAGGTCATTTATGTAGAGTATGAATAGAGTTGGTCTTAGAACACTGCATTGGGGGACACCACTGTTGACAGGTACAGAATTTGATAGGATGCTCCCAATTTTGACCATTTGTTGTCTGTTTGACAGAAATGCTTCTATCCAGTTGTGCAGTTGTCCAGAGATGCCATAAGATCTTAGTTTTAGTAGTAGTTTGTCGTGTACCACTGAATCAAAGGCTTTACAGAAGTCAATGTAGATTGCATCTATTGCTTTGCCCTGATCGAGTTGTGTAGTCCATATGTTTTTGCAGTGTAAGGTTGCAGATTACAGGATAGTTTTTTTCTGAAACCAAATTGTTAATTAGAGAGTAGGTTGTTTGTCTCTAAGTGGAGGATAATGGATTGGTTAATAATTGATTCCATGACTTTACAGGTGATGCAACATAAAGAGATTGGTCTGTAATTTTCAACTAGACTGGGGTCTCCCATTTTGAAGATGGGAATGACCGTGGCTTGTGACCATAAGTTTGGCAAGGAGCTGGTCCTGAAAGATTTTTCAAAGATTATGCTTAAAGGTTCGGCTATGGCAGTGGATAGCTTTTTTAAGAAGTAGGCACATATTCCATCTGGTCCAGTAGATAGAGATGGTTTTAGGTTGTGTAGTGCTTTTTCAACATTGTCTTCTGTAAAATTGATATGTATTAAATCATTGTAGTTGTCTGTAGTTCAACTAGGAAATACTGGGCATGATCCATTGCTGTTTACAAATACTGAGCCAAAGAATGTGTTAAAGAGGTTGGCTTTAATGGTGTCGTTGTTGCAGTCTGTACCATTAGGTCCTTTTGGGGTGGGATGGATCTTGAATCTTTTAATTTGTTGTTTACAAAATTGTAGAAAGCGCGGGTGGAATTGGTGCATAGGTTTTTCCTCTTGTTTAATGTGATAATTGGTGCATTCAGTCTTTATCTGGTGGCCTAAATTTTTGTATCTGATTTTGAAGTTGGCAACATGACCAGATTTGTTTTTCCACCAAAGTGATCTTTTTTTGGATTGATGTTTCCTTATTGTTATGGGTAATCTGTTTTTTTCTGGTTTTGGGAGTTGTTATTGGTACATATAGTTTGATGACTCTTTTGACTTCAAGTAAAAATATATTGTAATGGTCTTCAACAGTACTGCATCCAGTGAATAGAGATTTCCAATCAAGTGATGAGAGATCATTGTCTATAAGATCATAGTTGCCTTTTTTGAAGTTATAATCAGGGATAACGTTGTGATGATTTTTGTGCGGATGTATATTGAGACAAAAGTCAATCATGTTGTGGTCACGTCTAGTATTGTTGGTTACTAACTGTTCCAGTCCTAGATTTGTTACAGCATTGTAGAAGGATGCATGTATGGGTTCAGTATTACATTCATTTAGGGTCCAGTTAATATGAGGTAGATTGAAGTCACCAAGAAAGATAAAAGTGTGTGGGCAGGATGTTGCCCATGTTAGTAGTGAATTTAGCTTGTTTACATGTTCAATGTCATCATCAGGGGCTCTGTAACGTAGTAAGAATCGAAATGTGATATTTAAGGACAGTTACAGACGATGGTCTC
The DNA here is from genome assembly GCA_009733165.1 of Naja naja. NCBI lineage: Eukaryota > Metazoa > Chordata > Lepidosauria > Squamata > Elapidae > Naja > Naja naja. Next base: position 11,985,581 of record CM019152.1, read on the forward strand.
AGGAAGAGCAAGCTCCTGGGTAACTTGGATGTTCTTTAGATGTAAGGACTTTTTATAAAAGATAGCAACACCACCTCCTCTACAGATTTCATGATCTGATCGGTAAACATGATAGTCTCTTGCTGTGGTAATGGAGTCAGGGAGAGATGCGTTGAGCCATGTTTCACAGACAAATATAATGTCAAAGTTTGCTGTATTTAATAGGAGGAGAAATTCAGGTATTTTGTTCACAACGCTTCTTGCTTTCAGTAGCTTGCATTTAAGGCCAGCTGTGGTTGGAATTGAGGTAGTTGAGGGCATGCGTGCCTAGTCTTGGGTGATGGTGGATTGGTTGAAGTAGGGTTGGATGCTGAGTTGTGGGTTGTGTGACTTACTTTTGATACAGTCAGCACGGTAGTCAATGTACATCTCCATTGTCTAGACATTTTTTGAGTTCTGTGCGGAGTACACGGGACTGGGCACGTTGCTGTATGGTTAAGTCAGGGCGAGAACAGCGGTTCTTATAGTTGGTGTTGTTTTTGGCAAGTGAATTTATAGTATAAATGAATTTACGTTTGCTTGATATATCTTTTCAAATGACCCTGCAGAAGCGTGGGGCCACCGAGCCGTCTCTGTTTTTGATCTCTGGGCCGATTCAGGAAATGTCAAGTATTTCATCAGGGGTGATGGTTGATGCTTGATAGTCACTGATGATGTTGCGGACAATTGTGATGTCATCATTGTCATTGATGTCCTCTAGACCAAATAAGATGGCGTTTGGATGTTTCCGTTCGCGCTCGACTTATTTTTATGCTTCTGTGATAGATAGTATCTTTCTATTGGTCCAAGTCAATCTTCATGACAGTTGTAAATTGATTCTTGCATATTTAAACTGCCCTGTTTCCTTGCAACCATGTACTTCAATTTGATACATCATAGTTTATTCATCTTATATTTATATGATGCCATAACTTTTAAAGTTATCTCTAGATAGATGATGAGAAACACATATTTTCAAACAGAGAGAGAGAGAGAGAGAGAGAATGTATATGTATGGGGGGAACAGGAGCCAGGAGAAGTTCTAATTTGTAGAGCTAAAAAGAAAAAAACTCTGCATAAAAGGCTTTTCAGAATTCTTCAGACAGATATTGCAATAGCCCAATTGTATCTCTCTGGAAATCAATTGAAGTATGAAAACTCAGGAAGCCTAACTGTTGTTCAAGAAATACTAAAATATAGGACAAAAGTATAAGATATTCACAATGAACCTTTGGTTTCCATGACTAGCTAAATAAATACAAAGATATTGCATTCTCCAAATTAACATTTATTTTAAACTTATTTCTTCTTGTAAAATAATTTATAAACAAATTCTTCAATTTAATGAGAATCCTCCCTCCCTCCCCTTCTCACTTGCCTTCTTTTTGTTTTGTTTCTCCATGGATTGTTCCTTCTGTAAAGTCCATTATCTAAGATAGTATAATTGGGCTTGATTAGACAATAAAGAATAATGTTGAAATAATATTAGTGTTCTAATTCTTTACAGAAACGAACTGATAGTTTCATGTGAGTGAGTTCTGCTATGGATATTGTAAATGTAATTGACAGGTCTCCAAGACACATTAAAAATAGGTAGAACCATGTTCAGAGGTTTCTAAACCAGGTCAAGCCATCTTTAATTGCTTGTTAACATAAGCCATTTACAAAGAGCTAAGTGATTTCCATATAAATTAATGCAAAAGTACTTCTTTCATTTAAAAAAAAGAACAAGCAGTGGTAAAATATTTTTAAAATTGAGCTGGAAAAAAGGAAGCAATGTGAAATTAGTAGCCCCTGGCTGACAAGCCTCTTTTGCATTTTAAGCAACTATTGATTTGCTGTACTCAAACAGGACAAAGGAAACACTGATTTATTAGTAGCCTCATTCATGATTTAGCCTGGCTGTCTTTTAAATATATGTTTATAATTCAGTGTTTTCTTTTAAGCTTGACTAGACTATATTTCATCTGAAAATAATAGAGAAGTAGGTTTTTTTTGCAAGACTTTATCTATAAGCAATGGTATCATTATCCTGTGAAGCCAAATATTGGTTCTGGAAATTGTTCTATTCTAAATATACAGATTGTTTTCTTAAAAAGAAAAAACAAACAGAAGTGAAGCCTTCATGTACACTGGGGCATCTGCAATTAACCAGTATAGAAATGTGTCAGGACATGAAGTACAGCAGTCATTAGTCTATTGCTAGTCAGATGGTCCTGAGCTGCCCAAAGTTAAATTCCACTTCTTAATCATGTTTCCCCCAAAATAAGCCCTATTCCAAAAATAAGCCCTAGAGAAGGGGGATGGGCATGGCCAGCATAGAAGGCAGCAAGCATGCACATGCTGACAGTGTCTGGTAGCTGTAGCCCATGCAGCACAGGTGAGTTGAGTAGCTGTGTAAGCAGCAGGCAGAAGCAGAGGCAGGGGGAAAGCTGCATGGGCCCTGGAAAAGCCAAGCATCAGTGGGCCAGAGCAGCAGGCAGTTGCAGGAGGCTCATCTTCACGTGGCGACACCGACAGCAGAGGCAGAGTTGCAAGGGGAGGCAGGTGAACCGGATGCACTGTATGGGCCACAGGAAAGCCGAGTGTCAGTTGGCTGGAATTGTGGTTGTAGGAGGCTTATCTTCATGTATCTCAGCTTCCTTCAGCCCACACCTGCCTTCCACTCCACATGTTGGAATTGCTTGCCTTCTGCTCCACATGTCAGGATTGTCTGCCTTCAACTCTGTGCCTTCTACTCTGTGCAGCCCCAGAGTGCGCTGACCAAGGGACTGGTGGGCTGTAGCTGCTGCTGAATACTGTCGGTCCCAATGTGTTTGCTGGCTGTTGTACACACAACTGGGCTGATCATCCTGAAATCATGTTTCCCCAAAAATAAGCCCTTGTGCTTATTTTGGGGCTCAAAAGAAAATAAGACTGGGTCTTATTTTCAGGGAAACTTGGAAGTAATGAAAATTTTACCATAAAATCAAGTATTGTAATCTTTTTAATTTTTTATGGGTCATGTACTCATCTGACAAAAGTAGCCCATGATCTTATTCTATAGATATGTGATTCCCCACTAACATATGGTCAAAGAAATCCCATATATTCTTAACTATTCAATCAAATGAATTTATGCTACAAATTTCAGCTTAAAAATAGATATGTTTAACAGCTAATTATCTGTTTAAAAGAGCTTAGTAATTTTCATTCTTGAAACACAATGTTAAATTTAACTACATTTTATGGACAACTATGCATAATGATGTGTCAATTAAGAGTTGTTTGTAAAATGTATAAAAGAAAAGGTTGATTATAGGAATACATTATTTCCATTTCTAATTCATACATTGATACAGAGATTGGATGAATCTGCTGTAAATGTAGAAATAAATAAGAATAAGTAATAGTATATTTGTGTAGTCCTTGACTAATGACCACATTTCATCCTGGAATTTTATATGCTAAGCGAAGTAAGTCATCTTTTGTCCAGGCTCTATTTTATGACTATTTTTACCCAGTTGTTAAGTGAACCACATAGTTATTAAACACATGTGGCTCCTTCAATTTCAGAAACTGGCTGGGAAGTTTGCAAATCACAATCATGTGTCTGCAAGACACTACAACTATTGTAAATGCAAGTAAATTGACAAGTGCCTGAATTGAGATCATGTGATCACAGAGATGGTGCAACAATCATATGCTTAAAGATGGTTCATAAGTCACTTTTTCCAAGGCTGTTGTAATTTTGAACTATTGTTAAATGTATGGTTGTAAGTCAAGGTCTACCTGTAATGCTGTATTTGCTTGCCAAAGCTATTCTCTACCGATGTATACTTATTTTGCTTTTACTAGGATATGTAACATCCTTTAACTAGGATGCTTGACTTCAGTCATGCATGGGCCTTAAGCATCAAAAGATGAAATCAGTTATCAATGACCAATTTTTGTAATTTATTATACTAAAGCAGAGAAGCCTTTTTGGTATGTTACTTTTCCTTCTGTATCTAGGTAATTGGAAGATGGCCATAGCTCTATTTATCAATGTTAGGTAGGTTTGTCTTACATCCTACTTAACAAAAGTAAATCTTACTTCAGTTATCAGATCTTATAAATATTACACGTTACTAAAGATAAAGCTGATATGATAAGATAAATACCGTGTTTCCCCCAAAATAAGACCTACCCCGAAAGTAAGACCTAGCACTATTTTCTAAACCTGCCCTAATATAAGACCTACCCCGAAAATAAGACCTAGTGTAAATCTCCAGTTCCAGGAAGACTTTTCAGGGAGCAACCGTGCACCCACGAAACACCCCCCCTACACACTCACACCCACTATTTGGCACCATAAATATATAAGACCTACCCCGAAAATAAGACCTAGTGTGTTTTTGGGAGCCAAAAAATATAAGACAGTGTCTTATTTTCGGGGAAACACGGTAGATATGGATATAGATGATAGATATAGCTGATATATAGAGATGATAGAGTCAGAGACAGAAGTAGAGATGGTAGATGATGGAGGCAGAGATAGATAGATAGATATAGATATAGATATAGTTGAAAAAGTGATGGAACATAGATAATTTTTAAAATCATCATGGCTTACTGCAGACCAGAGGTGGTATTCAGCAGGTTCTGACCAGTTCTGGAAAACGGGTAGCGGAAATTTTGAGTAGTTCGGAGAATCCGCAAATACCACCTCTGACTGGAGATTTTACAGTATGCTTTTCTTGCCATGCCCACCAAGCCACACCCACGAACCAGTAGTAAAAAATTTTGAATCCCACCACTGCTGCAGACTGAAATCCTTCTGAGAATCATTATCTCAATATATTATTAATTTTAATAGAGATGCTAGGGAACACAAAAGCTATCTTTATTATCATTTAAAGTTAGAAAACTTTCAAGGTTTCAATATGTTTCCAATAAGTTCATCTTAAAACTTGAGTTTTGAAAGTTTTCTTTATATTCATGTCCTAACTTCTCTTCAGAATCATTTGGAAGGCTTGATCTGGAATAAAAATGGCCTCATTACTGCTTCCCATCACATTACAATAAGTGGGTGTTTTTTACAAATCACTTGAAGTTTATCTGCTTTCAAATGTCATCATTCCAAGTTTTTTTTTGCCTGAACAATTATTAGGAAATAAAGTGTTTTTGAATAGAGCTCCCCCCACCCCACGAATAATAAAAATGAAACATACACATGGGTGTAATAAAGCAGTTCACAACAGAGAACATATAAAGAAGGTAGTGCTAGGTGGAACAATATACTATCAACCAAAATAAAAATAGCAAGAGTGGTTTGCAAACCATGTGTATGCATGCATTTATTCTCCATTGTTTAAGAAACTATAGTAGTAGAAGTAATGCAATTGATTTGATTTTAATGTGCAATAGTTAGTACTCTGAATTTATGTAGGAAATATAACAACATTATCCTCTGAGGCAGTATAGAATTAAAACTAAATTAATAGCAGAAAAGGCTGTTAGAAACCATTTGTTAGAGTTTGCAGCATAAATTCACACCCAGAAAACACACAGACTGATTCAGCAGGATCATTAATTTCTTTATAAACATATTAATAGGTGTAAAGTTTACAACACCATTTGTAGATTCTTTCAAGGTAATATAAGCAAAAAGACAAGCAGCAGCTCAGGAGGCTCAGAACAGATATCAGTTTCGGCAAGCAAGCTTTAGTTTCACTTTCAATTCTCAGCAAAGCACAGAGAGCCAAACCACACCCAGGCTGTCAGCTCCCATTGGCTGGTCTGTTGCCATGCTTACTTTGTTAACCATGTCTCTGCCAGTTAATGAACATACTCTGACATCGTTTTACAAATCTGAACCTTTTTTTCTAAACAATCAAAGAGCTATTCAATGCGATCTTCATGGAATTGTATATTGCATTCATTCATGGTACTAAAACTTGTGTCTTGGCATGATACATAACTCCACTCACTGTGTTTTACAAACTATTACTAATTACTTGATGTAGTAGGTAAGACATCAGGCTAGAAAGCAGGAGATTTAAGAACAAAAAAAGCTGAGAAACCCTGAGCCAGTCATTCTATCTTGGCCCTAGGAAGTAGTCAGTGGGAAACCTCTTCTAAAAAACCTTGCCAAGAAATTTGAACAATTGACTTGTTCAGACAGTTGACATCAGTCACGGCAGACTGAAAAGCAAGTAAGCAATTAACAACTTAACATTATACGTGACCCAAGTCAATTAAAAAAAATGTTTAAAACTGTGACATGGTATTAACTGATCATACCATACAGTGATTTCCATTGTTATGGTTTATGTGGATATTTTAATGTTCTATACAATTGTGGATATTTATAAGTTATTATTTATATCTGTCTAGCTATTATAGGTTGCCTGAATCATTTAAAGCTGATGGTATAGAAATTTAATAAATAACATCCTTAATTTTGCTTAGTATTTGCGCTGTGTTCCCCCAACAATCTTTTTCCTTTATATTAATTAAATCATTATTAATTAACCCTTTTTGTTATCTTTTGAAATATATTTCACATAACTTTGATCAAACATTGGATAAACTCACTTGATCCACTATTAAGAAACCAAGAGCTGGGGACTTTGTTTAAATCTGATTTACTATCCCCATTAGAGTACAGAATGATTAGCTGTTAAATTGCTCCTAACATATGCTTCCTAGAGATGGAAATGTGCCTTAGCTCAGTGGTCCGCAACATTTGCAGCATGGTGGACTGGTTGGGGGAGAGGGGAACTAGGCCACATGAGTGATGGCTGGCACACATGCACATGTGCAGCTTGACTCGCACGAATGGCATGCACATGCATAAGTGCATGCAACTCAACTTGTGCAAGTTGAGCTGTGCACACATGTGCATGCTGGCCCACTACTTATGGGAGTCAAACTGCATGCATGTGCATGCACACCAGCCCACCGCTCATGCAGCCTGGTTGCGAATAGGCCATGGCATGGTAGTGGGCCACAGACTAGAGGTTGAGTACACCTGCCTTAGCTGATAGTTTGAATCTTTTAAAAGGGTACAAAAATATTACTGTGAGTTAAGAAACTTCCTTCATACCATAGAACAAATTTTATTTCATTTTGCTTAAGATTTTATTTAATTTAGATCTAAACCATATGCAAATATATAATTATTGTGCTATTTATATGGAATATTTTGAAAAGATATTTATAGTGAAATTTAAAGCTTTTAAAAAAGAGGATTAAGCACATTTTGATTATGAATTATACATTGTGAAATAGCTCTAATCACACCAATATTTTGAATATGTGTGTTTTATTTGTCCAGGCTTTTTATTTTCACTGGAGAGGAAAGAAACATTTAGGTGAGCTCGTCATGGAAAAAGAAGAATATTTCAGCTTTTTGTCCTAGGATGAACTGAGGAATGGAAAACAGGAGTGTGCAATTTAGACTAGGAACAGTTATCTTGACTTATTACACAGGAATGAATTGTTATCATTTATCATGAGATTGAAGGCTTAGCAACCTTTCAGAGGGGGTTAAGTTGCTCTATCTTGGTGAGTTTAGGGCAAAGTAAGCCAATAAATAAATCACGAATCATACATTTCTTTTATATTGTAGGAAGTTAGCACCCACCCACCTACTAGAAAATTGAAATATCCTAGGAAATATTAAAAAGGCAGAATATTTCCCCTAAAAAGAGTAGCAACTCAGAAGCAGAAACTCACCTCAGAAGCAGAAGCTCACCCCCACCTTTGTTAATGGGTGGGCCATTAAGGCCTGGGCCAGAATACTTTACATAACAAAGATCTCCAGGTAAAGCTATAGCAATTGCTCAAAAGCCCTTTCAGTGCATCATCATCCAGCAAGGCTCAATCAAGCCTGGAACTCAGGACAGCCTACAGAGTTGCCCCTGCATGGCCTCATGGGAGTCTGACAACCAATCAGAATACAAGCTCCAATTCAAATCCCAACAGAGGTTATAAAACCCAGGCACTCTCAGCACCTCAGCCCTTTCTTGATCTTTTCCTTCACCTTGAAGCATGTGATCATCCTTCCTTTTCACTCTGGAGCTTCAAGCCATGTGGTCCTGCTGTCTACCATTAAACCTTCCAAACAGCCTCCATGTTTCCAGTGTCTTTTTCCCCACTTGGAACTAAACCCAGAAAGGTTTTTCTTCCAACAATATATTATCTGTTCTATAGAAGTTAGCATATTGACATTGAGAATGGTAATCATGATTGAAATTACTCAGCTGACTACAGGGATCCCTGTTCATGATTTTCTGCTGCAGTATGAGAAAATAATGCACTCAGTATATGTGTGTGTGTGTGTGTGTGTGCATATGTGCATGAGTGTATGTGCATTTATTAATTGATATTTCCCACCCATCCCTCTTTCCCATCAGCTGGTTTAAGTCAGTTGATAATAATAGTACTTATTTGTTCAGGAAGGCCAAAAGGGAAGTGATTAAAAGAGTAAAAAAAAAGATCAAGTAACATTTATCTAGTCAAATTAACTGTCCCTCTTTTCTGTTCTTTCTTCTTTCTATTTAGATAAGAACCCTTGGGACCCGGATAAGTTGCTAAAACAAATCACCCATAATAGTATTTCCAGAACCCTTCTTATTAATTTACAATATATGTAATCCATTCACTCCTATTTCTGTTTTCCTTTTATAAGTCAATAAATAAATAAGCTTTATGAAACATGCACACTTGTGGTTATGATTTATTATACCACAATTTAATATCTCTTTTGCTGGAAAGGTATTGTGCGCCTGTATTATAATTCATAAATTTGGCAAGGGCTTTTTCAGTGCCATATTTTATTTTTACTAATAGCTCCATTCACGTATCATAGCTGCATTATTTTCTTCCTTTCAAAATCTTGGAAATTCCTACTCCTCTTGCCCTTCCTACCTACAGTTATTATCTTTGATGCAGCACTTGGTAAAGCCTAGGTGGTATTTATCTGAACATTTTTCCATTAGAGGAAATATGTTTCCAACTTCTCAAGTTGATACATTCATTTTCTCCTGATGTAAATCAGACCTATTTGCGTAGAATTACTCACCGGACTATGTAGAACATTTAAAAAAATATTCCATTGGATAAATAATCAAAGAAAGCCTTACGGTCTCAACAACTAAATTAAATTGAGAATGATTTTGTACTAATATTTTCTGTATTCCTTGGCTAAATTTTAGGGGATATCCTTAATTGAATTTGCATAGTGTGAAATTGACTATAAGCACCAAATGCCGTGTTACACTTAGAAGGAAATTTTAAGTACAATATCAAGAATGTTGAAAAGAAAAGTTTATTTTCAACATCTCGTTAGAAAAAGTACATGAATAAATTAATACATGGAAAACATATTTCTAACTCTGCAGTAAAGTGGCTTTTTTATTATTATACACAAAGGTTAAATGAATGCTAATGACTGAGCTAGCAAATGTACTTAAAAATAGAGGCTTTAATAAATATAATGGAAAGCTATTTCCTGGTATAAGTACAACTGCAAATGGCTTGGACATTAGTCTATTTCGATGAGTGATAAAGCTGTTTTATTATAATGCACATTAACCATGCATCCATACATAAAGATTAAAATGATAATCTCATTACTGTAAGGATGAACTAAGGAATCAAGTGAGAAATGAGAGTAAGAACTTTATTACGTGAGTTACTCAGTGTGACTTCTTGAACTTTACCAAGTTGAATGGTGTTGGAAGTTATAACCCACCTGCTCCTAGAAAAATGAAATATTTTAGGATATACTAAAAAGGCAGAATATTTCTCCTAAAAGAGAAACCCAGAGAGGTAGAAGCTCAGTCCCCCTACCTTTGCTAATGGGCCATTAAGGCCTGGGCCAGTCTATTTTACATAACAAAGATCCACCTCCTTCAGGCAGACCCATAATAGGAATTCCAAAGCCCTTTCATTACATCATCATCCAGCAAGGCTCAACCAAGCCTGGGACTCAGGACAGCCTACAGCAGTGGTCGCCAACCACTGGTGGCCCACGAGAAAATTTTGGTGGTCTGCAGTGAAATGTAACCCCAAAGCAATTAATCCAGGCTGCGCAGGAATAAAAGGCTGTGCCGCCCATATGGCCCACAGGAACACAAGGCTTGTATTGCTTGCATTGCGAAACACAAGGTAGTGAGGGGAGGGGGGAAAGAGCAGAGGAGGGGAACTTGCCCCACTTGCCCCACGTGCCTGGCCTGGCCACCGGGCTGCTTCTTTCTACTTCTTTCTTCTTCTGCTTTTGGCTGCATGCAAGGAAAACAGCAAATGTCTTTCTTTCTCTCCCCTAAACTCTGCCAGAAATAAGTCATAGATAACCCCACATTTCTCATGTGAGAAAAGGAAAAAACTAATGTTTGCCGCCTGTTAAACTTCTGTCTCTGGTCTTTCAGTACTATCATAAATATCATTACATTTCTGCTAATAATTCTCTCTCCATAAATTTAATTATATCTTTTCTAATTGTAACATTGGTATTATAAGCTCAGCCAGAATTTTCTGTAATATCAAGGACATACTACAAAATGGAAAGTTTTGGACTGGTTTCATCCTCTCTCTGTTCCACATGGTTTGAAAACTTCCAATTCAGTGAGGTTTCAGCCAGGATCAATGGTGACTCTAACTAGACCAGGGGTGGGATTCTACCAGTTCTATCTGGTTCTATAGAGCCCCTTGTTAACTTTCTAAGTAGTTCGGAGAACTGGTAGTTAGAAGCAATCTCGGTTTGTTTTTTTCCACCCTTATTACATTCTTGGCAGACAACCTAGACTTGCTGTCTCCAGAGCTTGTGGGGTTTGGCTTTCTTAAAGGGGAAGGGTTGTTACAAGATTTTTACATTGCTGTTGGGAGGAAATACTTCCCTGGACAATCAGCACTTTGAAGAAATCATTGAATAATGAAGCAAAGCTTTTAGTGACAGGGAACCAACATGAGTGACATTCAGCAAGGCTTCTTGGCTAGCTAGAAGGATTGACATTCAAACGTTAGTTTACATACCCTTTCTGAGTTTTGGTCTAAAACTGGTTTTTGGTGAAGCGTAATTCTGTGCTTGGTGAAGTTTAATCCTGTGTTTATTGATGGGACCATTTTCCCTATTCAGCTTCAACAAGCAACAGCTACTATTGTGATTTAATTATTTGTATTGTGTTTGAATTTTTTCTTGCCTCATGGTTTCTTTTTCTATTTGGGGAGGGGGTCTTCCTTCACTGCTTTAATACTATCTGGCACTGCCCTTTTGGGGTATACTTCCAAGAGGCAGGATGCAAGCTTGGCACTGATTTTTTTTACTGCCTTTCTGTGGGGCATGTGACCTTTCCTTAAATCTAGATAATTTCTTTAGGATATCTTGTGAGGTGTGTGAGACCAGCTGGTATTTTTAAATGGTGCAAAAGGATCTAAGGATTACTTTTCCTGGGCCTGCTTTTTCTGGAGAGCTTAAATGACCTCTCTGCTAAAGGGTTTCACTTTATGAGCAAGAGTTGGCTGCTTGTAGTTATCACTGCATTTTAAATATTTTCATTCCTCAAGGTGCTCTGGCATCCTGCCTGATTTGTAACTCCAGCTTGCAGGTATTTTTAATCTAATGATTGGTATTTAGGGCAGCTTTTTGCAAGCAAAGAAGCTTTTTGTATTTTTGTACAGGTAATCCTTGACTTACAATAGTTCATTTAGTGACCATTCAAAGTTACAATGGCACTGAAAAAAGTGACATGACCATTTTTCACACTTATGACCATTGCAGCATAACTGCAACTGTTGTTCTTGGTTCTGATCTGGTTCAATAGCTTGTGATTGAATGTAAGAAGGATGTTGAGGAACAAAGAGTGAAAGGGTGCAGAAGTATTCATCCAGAATTGAAGGTTGGGCTCCTGGGGAGAAGGAGCATCTTTGGGACTGAAGCTCATGTACTGTAGATACAATAAGAAGCATCATTTGGGTCTATGAAGGGTCACCAATCTGAAATATTAAAGGCTGCATGATTCTGCAGCCCTCAGTAGGATGGTTCCTTCTTTCTTTCTTTCCTTCTTTCCTTCCTTCCTCCCTCCCTCCCTTCATTCCTTCCTTCCTGCTATTGCCTTTCTTCTGGGCTGTTCTTATTCTATGATACTGTAGAACTGGGGTTGCTCTGAGCATCCTCTTGTTTCTAAGCTGCCTTGTTTGTTTCTGTTGATTGCATGCATTTTTTTTCTTTTTGAAGACCCAGCACAAAGATTAAAAAGCACAGTCCCTGCCTGCAGGCTTATTCTTTGAGAGGCCGAGTACAATAGAACAGGGCCAAACTGGAAGAATCCCACTCCTGGGTGTGTGTGTATGTGGGTGTTTCAGGTGGGCTTCCTAGCTTTAGAAGGAGATAGGGAAGGAGGAAGGGACAGAAAGAAAGAGAGAAAGAGGGAGAGAGGGAGGGGAGAGAGAGAAAGAGAGGGGGATACAGAAAGAGAGAGAGAAAGAGAGGGAAAGAGAGAGAGGGGAGAGAGAAAGAAAGTGAGAGAAAAAGAGAGAAGGAAGATAGAAGAAAGAAAAGAAAGAGAAAAGGAAAAGAAAGAAAAAGGGAAAGAGAAAGGAAGTGAAAGGAAGAAAGGGGGATAGAAGGAAGGGGCAGAATGAAAGGGAAAGAAAGAAAGAAAGAAAGAAAGAAAGAAAGAAAGAGGGAGAGAGGAGAAAGTAAATGAGATATATGAATGGATAGATAAATACATGGAAGGAGGGAGGGTGGGAGAGAGAAAAAAAGGAGAGGAAGGAAGGACATAAACCCAGGCTTCAGAAGACTTTGAAGAAGTACAGCAATCTAGGGCTGGCCTGCAAGAGATCTCAGAGGTCATCTAGTCCAACCCCCTGCTCCAGCAGGAGATCCTTACAGAATCAAAGAATAGCAGGGTTAGAAGGGTGTGTGTGTGTGTATGTGTATGTGTGGCTGTCAAAACACAAAAAACAGGCCAAGTAGCTCTGTGGAGGTCAGTCGTAAATTAGAACACTTGCTAAGCAACTGGCCATTAAGCGAGGACCTGGTCATTAAGCGAGGACCACTTACATTTGGTTTGCCAGTCACATGGCCACCTGCCTGGGCCTCGCCCTGGCCTTGGAAACTGGCAAAAAACACTTGCTAAGCAATTGGCCATTAAGCGAGGACCTGGTCATTAAACGAGGACCACTTACATTTGGTTTGCCAGTCACATGACCACCTAGCCACGCCCAGTCAGCAAGCCATTCCCACCTCAGTCACATGACCACCAAGCCACACTCACAAATTAGGCCTGCCCACAGAACTGGTTGTTAAGAAATTTGAATCCCACCCTTGGATGCCCCCAAAAGAACAAATGACAACTTTGCAGTGGAGACTGACAGCCAGAAGGCAAATTCTGGCTGGTGAAGTCTATCTGAAAAAAGAGATCATACACTTGCGCTCCTCATGAGTGGACTGCAGGAACTTAGTTTTTTGCAGTTGACATGTGCGTTGAGAGGCTGCGAGTTAGGATTTCAATAAATTCATAGCTGTAATGGACAAAAGGCTTTCATGAGCCTCATTTCTTAACCACTTTTGGATATGACTAATTTTGAGCTAAAGAGAGATTTTTCTGAGTGGCAGGATAAGAAAACTAAATTTGGTGAGTTATTATTTTTTCTAAATGACAAAGTAAAGGGGAAAAAAGGGTTTAAATACTTTAATAAAGTTTTGGGGGGGGAATGAAAATGAACTTGATATAAATTAAGGGCACAGTTATTTTGAAAAAAATATTTTGGGTGCAAATGCTTTTGAACAAATTGCAGTTAAATTAGATAAATAAATCATATTTGTTTCAATTTTTTTTACAATTAAAGAGTGCAGACAATTGGCGAATTTTACAAAACAAAAAATAAAGGAAATATTAGCCATACTATGATGCTATTTGTAACTATGGTGATGTGGATTATGATAAAGGATACTATTTGAGATGGAAGTATGAAAGGCACAGGAAGACAAAAGAGAAAAAGAGAACTCTTGCCTTTTCTTTTTCAGTTGCTTGAGACACATTCACTTTTAAACTATAACATTATAATGACAACCACCAGCAAGTATAGAGGGAAGATGAGGATCATTAGAGTAACCTGCATGTAGTAAGAAGTATAGAAGTTATAAATACATTAAGGTCTAGTTAAATTTAGAATATTTTACTATAACATCTTGGTATTAACTATTAAAATATAAATAGCTTCTTGTGGGAAGCAAAATTATTTTGACTATAACAAATATAATCAAATTTATGACTTTAGAAACTGGACAGTAGAAGGGACTAAAGATTCTAAGTTTAATAAAAACAAGAGCCAGCTCTTGGTGTCAGTTACCTGGGACCTACAAAATGATACAAAATGTGAAATGGAGATATTAAAGGACATCATTGTAGAATGGATCCAGAAATTAGTAACTACAATATTAACAGTGTTAAATTTTGCCTGACAAGATAAAGTGGAACTACACACAACAGGCCAGGAGAATGATTTGGAAAAGGACACTATATTGGATATACAAATGAAATTGGCTGAAGTTTTAAAAATTAAACAATCTGGAAAATGTTTTCTTGTTGGATCTATAAAAGAGGCTTGTTAAACCTTAAAGAAGTCTGTGGAGTGGAATAAAAATTGAAGAGAAATCAAATCGCATGACAATAAGAATAAACTAAAGATTAGGACTGTTAGAAATAAGAGGAAGGAGTATGAAGTTGGTTTATTTGATCAAGGTTAAAGTAAGACTTTTTTTTTTTTCAAATTCTGGCAACCCTTTCTGGACTTGCTAGTATTGAAAAGCTGATGTTTTATGAAGTTGCTTATAGATAAAGGATGAGATATGGGAGGAAGAAATATCTGTCATAAATTATAAGGGGTGAAGGGTCACTAAATTTCTAAATAGCCTTGGTGGTGCAGGCTGTTAAATGCCTAGCACTTAAGTTCCAGCTGCCTACAATTACTATAGGCTCAAATCCCACCAGGTTCAAGGTTGACTCAGCCTTCCATCCTCTCGGGGTAGGTAAATTGAGGACCCAAGATTGTTGGGGGCAATAAGCTGACTTTGTAAAAATGCCGCTTAGTAATAAGCAGGCAAATACAATGGAAGGAAGGCTATTGCTGAGCGCATTGGGTTGTATCCCAAAAATTGTAAGCCGCCCTGAGACTTTGGAGAAGGGCGGCATATAAATGTAATTAAAAAAAATACTTGTTATATTCCTTTTCCTTTTCTTCATCATATTTTTTCTTTTTTTCTTTCATTTTTTTCTTACTATCTTTTTGTTCTTTGATTAAATTTAGTTTGTATTTTTCTTATTATAATCAAAATCCTTAGTAAAATTATATATAAAAAATAAAAATAAAAATTTCTTATATTGTAAACAATTTGACTTTAAGATTAAGGGAAGGAAAGAGGAAAGAATATGTTACCGTATTGCTTTGTAGTTCTTTTTAAGGATAAATCTGATTAATTCCATGATTCTAGAAATGCTGTTTTAAATGTTTTCAATTAATAAAGAAAACACAACATATTCAGTATAAGGAAGTATAGTTGCCTAGATATATGGGATGCACAACCAGTGCTGCCTTTTATTTACTAATCTGAATATATAACATTGACATTTTGCACTACACAATTTATTGTAGGATATGGATATATATCTCCCTAAACTTTCATATAACAAAAATCTTGAGTGGAAGGAATAGTTTTATTATTTATATATATCTAGTATCTCTTAGTTTAGTTTACTCAGAATGCTTAAAGTGAGGAATCTTGAAATATTGCAGGAATAGTAGAGTGCATGCTATGTTCTATTTTTATTTCCAAAGAGCACAGAGTTTTAATGGAATTTTGCAGAACACAATAGTGCCAGTTTGCTCAGAAATGCTGGCTGTTCATACCTTTAGATTTATCATCCTTCTCTGTCCTACGATGTCAGTTTAATGTCAAGACTCCAGAAAATATTTTTCAGATTGTATATTCAAGAGCACTTGTAGAGCAGATTTTCTGACCTGACAAAATCTCTGACTTATTCAATAGCCTACCAACAGCAGATTATCCTGTTTTATGGATCTGACCTTTTCTGGCACCCAAAGTTGTTTTGGACAATATAAGAATTGCATCAGCCTAGAAGAAATTTTCCTTTAATATTGTTACATTTCCAGAAGCAGTAATCTGAGTCAAACAGTCTGGTCTAAGGACGAGTAATAATTTTTATGTCTATGCCAGTGGTACCAAACTCAATTTCATTGAGGGCTGAATCAGAGTTGTGTTTGACCTTGGGGGGCTGGGGCAGATGTGGTCGGGGTGGGCATGGCCAGCTCACTTCCTGGAGGAAGCAGACTACCTAGATCCATACCAATCGGGTTTCTGGCCCGGGTATAACACGGAGACGGCATTGGTCGCACTGGTGGATGATCTCCTGAGGGCTCAGGACAGGGGTTTCTCCTCTGTCCTGGTCCTGTTAGACCTCTCAGCGGCTTTCGATACCATCGACCATGGTATCCTGTTGCAGCGTCTCGGGGGGGTGGGAGTGGGAGGCACTGTATTGCAGTGGTTCTCCTCCTTCCTCTCAGGACGCTCGCAATCAGTGTTGGCAGGGGGGCAGAGGTTGGCACCGAAGGCTCTCACTTGTGGGGTCCCTCAGGGGTTGGTTCTCTCACCCCTCCTGTTCAACATCTATATGAAGCCGCTGGGTGAGATCATCCGTGGCTTTGGGGTGAAGTATCATCAGTACGCTGATGATACGCAGTTATACATCTCCACCCCAGGTCACATCAGTGATGCCCTCTCCATGGTATCCCGTTGTCTGGATGCGGTACAGATCTGGATGGACAAGAACATGCTTTGGCTCAATTTGGCCAAGACAGAGTGGTTGTGCATACCGACATCTCGGTCCAGTCAGGTTCCATCTTTGGTCATGGGAGGAGAGGTGTTGCACCCCGTGGACAGGGCACGGAACTTGGGGGTGCTCCTGGACTCACGGCTCAGGTTGGAGGAGCAGGTGGGAGCCGTGGCCAGGGGGGCATTTGCCCAGGTTCGGCTGGTTCGCCAGCTGTGCCCATATCTGGACCGAGATGCCCTGCGCATGGTCACTCAGGCACTTGTTACCTCCCGGCTCAACTACTGCAATGCTCTCTATTTAGGACTGCCCTTGCATACCATCCGGAAGCTTCAGCTGGTGCAGAATGCAGCTGCACGGGTTGTGATGGGAGCTTCCTGGTACTCCCATGTTACACCCCTCCTGCGTGAGCTGCATTGGCTACCAGTTGCCCTCCGGATGAGATTCAAGGTTCTAGTATTAACATTCAAAGTCCTACGAGACATGGGTTCCGGTTATTTATGGGAGTGTCTACTGCCGGCATCGAATACCAACCGCCTGTGGCACAGGCAGGGACTTCTCGGGGTGCCATCTGCGACTCAGTGTCAGTTGGCGGTATCCCAGGGAAGGGCCTACTCTGTAGCGGCTCCCACTTTCTGGAACCAACTACCTCTGGGGCTCCGCCTGGCCCCTGACCTCTGCACCTTCCGACACGACCTAAAAACCTGGTTGTTTGAACAGGCTGTGCTGTGCTGACTCCTTGGGGAATGGGTTTTAATTTTAAATTTATTAATGGATTTTTAGTTTAATTTGGCTTGTTGTAATTTAATTCTATTTTAGCTAATTTAATTTATTGTATTGTTTTTATCTGTGAGCCGCCTGAGTCCTTTTGGAGAGGGGGCGGCATACAAGTCAAATAAATAAATAAATTAATTAATTAATTAAATAGATCTAGATAAATGACAAGAGATTCTCTAACTTTAAATGTAGTATTCAGTTTCATAAAAAGACATACAAGCAAAACTTTTCATTTCTGCACAGCATATAAGAGAGTTTCTATTTCTTGAAAAATACCAATATTGATATTGTTCATTATTTAGCAAAGTGTTAAATCTATGATTAATTATGTATTTAAATTAGTGATATTTTTCTTGGCTGCAGGAAAAGCAATGCTTATCTGTTTTAATATTGTAATAACCAAACTCATCTTTAAGTAATAACTTCAATCAAGCTTTCTTGATTACATATTACATTGATTAAAATGAGTCCATTCAAAGCATTGGATACAGTTTATGGAACATATGCTTAAATATGTACAATGTAATTTCTTTCTTTCAGACTCATATAAAAGCAATGGATTAATATTACTTGAAAAATTATTAACTTTACAATGTCTAGTAAACACCTCTGCCATTAGGTAGATTTATACATAAGCATAATATCATAGTTTCAGTTTATCTGGACACTGAATTCTAAAACACCTTACCTTAAGATCAAACCAGTAAAGCCCCAAACCTGATTCTTTATGTTTTTGTCATTTTCAGTACATTATCACATATCAGTGCCATGCAGACATTCTCTTGAGGGTCACTGACTGTCTGATCAAGGAAGGCAGCAGATTTTATTTACAGTCACTTTCTTTTCTGATATATTCAGATATCTGAAAAGTACTTTTTATCCTGACAGTATGATCTCTGTATGTCATCTCATGATAGAATAAAATCTGTGGCCTTTTCCACCTGACCGCTTATTATTCTTTGAGATGAATTTTGGTAATATGCAGCTCAGTGCCAAAGCGTAAATGGTATTTTAAACTTTCAAAAAGCAATTATTTTAGGTCAGTCTAGGTCAGTCTGCAATGCCAGGGACTCTTGTAGTTCCAAAGCCCCAATGTGGTATCGAAGAGTACCCTGCAGAAGCTGCTGCTGAATTTTAATTTTTAATGTGATAGAAGAGGTATTAATTCAGCACATTAAGCATAAGAAGTAAGCATTTTAGTTTTCCTTTGAAATTCAACACATTTTAATTTAGTTCATGTCCTAGTCCTATATTTTTTCTGTTCCAATCCACTTTTTGGGCCTTGGGACCTTGATGAAAGGGAAATTAAATCCCCCAGCCTGGGGAAAAAAGGTTCTGTATTGCTGTTTTAGGTTACTAAATATATAGATACCTATATATTCCTGGTATTTTATTTTAAGCAGTACCAATGGAAGATAAGCATATAATTATAAAGCATACTGCTATAATGATTTCTATTATAATATTCATAAATACACACACACACACACACACACACATGGACCCTTATCTAACTGTAAGCAGGTGTGAGAAGATTCTTGTGCATAGGCAGTTTAGCAATAAATCAGTTTGAAGGAAAACTGATTTTCAGAAAGAGAGGTGAGAAGATTAAAGAACAACAGGTACTCTATAAAGAAGTGTGCTTTTGTGATGGAAGCTGTTAAGTTTGCATGAAGAGTCAGACGCGAGGAGTTCCAGCAAAGAGTTTATTAAGTGACTACAGCTCGAATGGACCCGTCCTGGCTTGGCTACGGCTGCTTCTTATAGCCTGCAGCCGTAGCTGCCAGCCAATGGGAGTGCAGGGTTTCTTCCCGCACTATTTAAACCAATACCATTTGACATTTTACAAGAACAGTTCAAATAAACCAATAACATTCAAACCTACATACATAACAGAAGCAAAGATAGTTTGCAAGGATAAGGTGATATAGTGAATGGTGTTAATGTAAACTATCATTTCTTTTTCTTATATATTTAATTTCTTCTGTTTTCTATTTTTTATTTCTTTTCCATGCTTTGCATATTTGCTTACCTTGAAAAGAATAGCAAGTTGAGTACATAATGAAAAATAATGAAGTACCTAATGCGATTGCTCATAAGACCCTAAAACGTATGATTTTAACTATAGCACGTCTATCTATTTATAACAGAGTTAGCATAAGTAAGTAAGTTCAGCAGAACCTAACCAATGAATTTGCAAATATTCAGCAATATGGTCTGCTTCTATATTTCTAGTTAAATCTAAATTGTAACTCAGTTATATTGGCATGAACGTTATATATAACTACTCAATTGGTTCTTTTTTATCTGGACATGTACATTTTTAATGTATCTTCATAGCTAGAAGGACCTCAAATATTTGACCACTTAGAGAGCTAATGAACCATATAAAGTCATTTTGCACAATTAAAGAACCAGTCAGTCAGCTGAAATTAAAATAAAATTTAGAATGCTTAGGGACACCTTTTGCTTGATTGCGGACAGGATTGTTCATATTGGATTTATTGATATTACACAATGACTTCTTGGCAAATGACATCTTTTAACTGGCAAGCACTTAAAAACTATTCCATTCAATGCTAACCACTCATACCGCAGAGAAAGTGGTTATTGAGGAACAATACAATGAAAGCATGTTGTTGGGGAATGTCAATGAAGAAGACTTAAGTATTCAAGGGCAAATTGCATTTAAAATACTGTTGAAGGCACAGCAATGAAAAAAAAAATTCACAAAGCTGACCATCAATGGGAAGTGGCAGTAAAAGAAAATTAGTAAGTATTGGGAAAAAATGAATTCAGAAGGGGAAAAGTATTTAGGGAATAGTTTATTACAAAGCCTGGGTATTTAGAGAAGAGATGAAATCTAATAGCTCTATTTAAAGCTGATATAAAATCTATTTTGCTGTATATACACTATTTTGAATACCAAATGTGTGTGTGAGAGAGAGGGGGGAAGAGAGGTGTGGGGTAAATGAATGTAGATTTAACATATAGAGTGATCTCTGACAAGGGGATTTTGAACTGTGAAGTTCAGCATGAAAAGCTGGGGAGAAAAATGGGACAGAAAATCAAGCACATATAATAAAAGATAGGAGGAATTTGCTTGTATGTAAAGACAGAGTAGATCAGAAGCATGAGTTGGGGAGGAAGATGGTTCAAAGAAAAGAGTTTGCACACTTTTCCATTGCACATTTTCTGATTCCTAAGAATGGAGTGTAATTTTACAGAAGAAAAGAAAAAAGTTAGAAAGGATCATAAGTATTTTTGGGCTGCAGTAATTTAATATGTTCCTTGGCCATAGATCTCCTGAAGCTGAAGACTCAAGCTAGTTCATGAGGTGGGCATGGATATAGGCATACTGTTTCTTTTTCTGAATCCAGTGATTAGTCAAAGCTCTTCCAGTTGGCTCTTTCAGGAATGAAACCCATCTTAGCAGAGATTGGTCCAGGAACCAGCTTGAATCTAAGGAAGCAGTATTATAAAGGGGGTATGTTCAGTTCCCGGAATGTCCAGGAAATTTCTTGGATCTTTCAGACCAGTTCAGTGGAGGATGCAACAATCTTCTCTTCTCTGTTCTAGTCCAGTCCAAGAAGACCTGGTCACAGATGACTCAAAATAATGCCTGTTAATGATAAATCTTGGTTAGGAAATTGATAGTAACAGGAAACCAAAGGCTAATGTTAGTCAGTCAATAATAAAGATTATTTTTTAACTCTCTGATAGTAAGATTGTTAGGAAACAAATCTTGTTTGTTGAGAGATATACAGACTTGTGATTCATGCATGATGTTAAAACCAGCAGAAAGTGTGACTCAATAGTGAAAATCTAGTCATTCTTTAGTAATTTTCATCAACAAATTTCAGGGATCTTATGAAATATATCATAAAGAAAAGTTAACTTCAAACACTCTACAGGTTTCTTTAGAAGCAATTTAGAGATGAGGCAAACACTAGATTTTCTTGTAATTTAATCTTGGAGATGTGACAGAAAGCAAGATATAGTATCATAATGCAAAGTAACAAATAGAGAAGCTTAAAAAGGACAATTACAAAATTGAAAATGTGAACATTACAGAAGATATATAGTTGGTAATTAGAAATATAAAAGAGAACAGATGACATACCATCTGGAAAAGCGGCATAATAAATTTAAGATTTTGATAAGGCAAAGAAAGACAACACATTGTGTAGAGTAAAAATATTAGATTATCTAGGTGTAAAAATATTATAGGGTAGAACTTCTTAAGTCAAAGTTGTGATGACAACTATAGAGAAGGTAGCTGAATTTGAATTCTACAAGGGAATGAAAATATAGCTCAATGAATAAATGATAAATATAAAAAAGATGGAACAGGTAAGACTTTAAGTTTACAAACTTTTGTCCAGTCTTCAAATTTCACTGTCTGAAATCAGAGTATTTAATTTGAATCCAAGCATAGACTTAAAACATAAATATAAAATTTTGTTTAGTTTTGTGTTTGAATAGTTGAGAAGCATGTAAAAACTAAAGGAAAAAAAGGAGGAGGGAGGCAAAAAAAAGCTGGAAATGTTTTAGAAAGGTAAGGAATATCTTTAAAAGGAATGCTTAATTAAAAAAAGAATTGGCGCTTAAGAGGAAATCCGGCATGCATGCTATTAGGATTACAAGTGATTACAGATTACTTCCAGGTGTTTTTGAAAAGAAAGGAATGTAGAAGGAAAACAGCCACAAGTTTGTCTTCCCAAGACTGGAATGTGGGCTATGTTCAAGAATTATACTATGTTGGATTGTCTTTTTATTCATAGATAATTCAAGTGATTCATTTTAGGATGCGTAATTTGGCAAATCAAATGTAATGATTTCTTCTGCACCAGATAAATGATTTATAGATTCTGTTTCTGATTCCAACTAGGTTATATGGAGTAAATACAATCTACTTGGGTATGAACTCTTCTGAAAAGAAAAAGATGAAACTTTTGGGTGGCTGAAAGAAACCATAATAAGAGCTTTGGTGGCTCAGGCTGTTAATTGCCTGCTCTTAAGATCCAGCTGTCTACAACTACTGTAGGCTCGAATCCCACCAGGCTCAAGGTTGACTCAGCCTTCCATCCTCTCGGGGTAGGTAAATTGAGGACCCAAGATTGTTGGGGGCAATTAGCTGACCTTGTAAAAATGCCGCTTAGTAATAAGCAGGCATATACAATGGAATGAAGGCTATTGCTGAGCGCATCGGGTTGTGCTCCAAAAATTGTAAGCCGCCCTGAGTCTTCGGAGAAGGGCGGCATATAAATGTAATTAAATAAATAAATAAATAAATAATGGATTTTGGGAGGCAAATGAGCATATTTCTAATATTCAGCAGCAATTTTAACTGAGAGTCCCTGAACAACTTATTAAGATTTTAGGAAAGACTACAAATAAATGATTTCTCTATATCTTGTATCCATATCAATACTTAGAATTGTTCATTTGCCATTTCACATCTGCTATTCAGGCCACTCATTTAATCAGTGGATATAGTGTAAATAAATCCATGGATAAGAGCAAATAATAAAGCTCATCTCAGAGACTTTCCACAACCCCAAAGAAGCAAGAGACTATTATGATATAATACAGTATATTATGTTTACTTGACATTATTAATTTAAGGAGAGAAATGTGAGACCAATGCAGAAAATTTTGAACCCAGACTAATTTGGATCCTTCTATTTTCTAAGCAACTTTTGTTAAAGTTGTCCAACAATAACAATAGTATTTAACAATTGTAACAATTGCAGGCTCAAACACCTGCTTACTTAAAAAGCAATTTCATATACATTGATTGGGGCTGGAAGCTTTACTTACTTGTGACAATCCCACGGCTCTATTGCTATATATACTGCATCTGTGTAGACACTGGAAAAGTTAATTTGGAAAAAGGAGAGCAGTCTGCTAAATTCTGTTTTAACTTTATGCTTTGCTGATAACATATGGAGCATAATTTCATTCAGAGTCTAAAAGACAAGGGAAGGGGAGATACTGTGAGCTGCCCAGAGTAGATAGGAGTCATATTGTATCAAACTGAATAAAATAAGTAAATGCAATGCACAATGGTTGAAAAGTTTTAACAATTTCTAGGGCGATATGCAGGGGTGGGCTGCTGGGGGTTTGCAGGGGTTCAGGAGAAATCCCACTCCTGACTGGCTCCGCCCACCTCTCCCCCTCCTATCCCCTCCCAGGAGTTCCCATATGGCCCGTTTTGGATGCAGGTAAGTGCAGGGCACGCATGGAGGCTCGGGGAGGGTGAAAAATGGGCCTCCCAGAAGTTCAGGAAGGCTGGAAATGGGCCCATTTCTGGCTTCCAGAGAGCCTCTGGAGGCCGTTTTCACTCTCCCGGAGGCTCAAGAAAAGCCTCTGGAGCCCAGGGAGGGCAAAAGCACCCCCACCCCCACCGTGGTGCAGGATGTTGACTAGGCCACACTCACTATGGCCATGGCCACCCAGCAACCAGGCAGAGAACCCTTTGCTAAAATTTTTGAAGCCCACCCCTGGTGATATGTAAAGATCAGAGAGAGGATTCTAGGAAGAAGAAATTGAGTAATCAAGGATCTGGATGACTGCTAAAGTGCTCATTTATTTATTTAGCATATGGCATATCATACATGGACTAGCTAATGTGCTATTACGGTGAACTCAATGAATCTAAGGATGGATTGTATTGTAGGACATATGGGATGCTAGGTACCAGGAGAAGTCACTAACATGAGAGAACATAACCCAGGAGAAGAAAAATGCTAAACTTAGAAGTGTCGTAGAACACTTTTCTAGAATACACTGAGACAGAAAATACATGGAATAATAGATGAAGAAATGTGTATATGTCTGAGGATCATAGCCAACTTAAGGTATCCTATCAGGTTTGTGCATCATAAGGGTGGTGAGCTGTCAATGCTATAAACTCTTTCCTAAACCTAAACCTATATGAAGGATTAATATACAGGGTAAAAAAAAGACATGAGTAAGGTACTAAGAAAAAGAAAACAAAATGATACAAATAAATCAGCAGAAAAAATGAATCTGGAAGTGTCTGTAAAATCTCATTGGTTTCATACAACTGACATTTCTTTCCTTCCTATTGATACCACAGTTTTTTTCTGTCTCTGTAAACTGATTTTTTTTTTTAAAAAGTGTGTGTGTGTGAGAACCTATTCTTAGTGGTCCATTCTCAAACTCCATTCTCTTCTAGCACTGATGATGTTACCTAGTTGAGTAATAAACTATCTGCAGGAAAACAACCAAACTCACAGAGCACCAAGGACTCCACAGATTTAATTGCTTTTGTCAGTTGAACCCTTGCTTCAATGTGAGTAAACATTAACCCTTAGATAAGAAATCCATTGCACTTTCTGCTTTCACAACTGCTCCCCAGTATGTCTACCAGGGAAAATGCATTGTGATTCTGTTCACCCATTCTTCAAACAGCCTTAGTTGTTCTGAAGTCTCACATGAATTGGTTTAATGCTATAATATTAAAGCAGAATAAGATCTTTATAGAGATATTTAAAGGTTTAAATATCCAGTTGTGATGGTTCAAGGGAGAAGTGCTCATCTCTGATTCTCAGCTGCGGGAGTCTGTATTGTCTAAAAGATGCCATCCTGTGACCAGAATGAAAATATGGAACACAGTAACCTTTCCTGCTGAAGCAGTGCCTATTTATCTATTTGCAGTTGCAAAAACTAAACAAATACTGCATCACAATGTGCATGATAATCCATGGTAATGGAGCTAAAACAAAAACATGTCAACATGTTATAGTTAGGCAAAAAGTTCATGGTACTTCATATATACTAGCTATGGTACTTCATATATACTAGCTTCTGGGTGAGATTCAAGGTTTTAGTAACAACATAGAAAGTCCTACATGGCTTGGGTCCAGGGTACTTGTGGGAACGTCACCTTCCGGCATCACATTCTGATCACCCTGTATGCTCCCACAGACAGGGTCCCCTTGGGATACCATCGGCCAGACATTGTTGGCTGGCGGGGCCCAGGGGTAGGGCCTTCTCTGTGGGGGCATCCACCCTGTGGAATCAACTCCTCTTGGACCTTTGTTTGGCTCTGGATCTCCGCTCCTTCCACCATGACGTAAAGACTTGGTTATTTCAGCAGGCCGGCCTGGACTGAACCAAGAGGGGAGGGGGGTTTCTTTTTAAAAATTTTAATGGTTTTAATAGTTTTAATGTTTAATATTAGGCTTGTACTGTTTAATTATTTTTTAGTTAACTTATTGTATTGTATTTTTTATTCTGTGAGCTGCCCTGAGTCCTTAGGGAGAGAGGGTGGTATACAAGTCTAAATAATAATAATAATAATTTATGTAATAGGTAATACAAAGGAACATGTCACAATACATTCAACATCACAGATAAGATACAATACAGTGAAGATGGAACTTTAATCAAAAAGCTAAAACATATTGCAATGTCCTAATCAGAGGTGGTATTCAGCAGGTTCTGACCAGTTCTGGAGAACCGGTAGCAGAAATTTTGAGTAGTTCAGAGAACCGGCAAATACCACCTCTGACTGGAGATTTTACAGTATCCTTCCCCTGCCACACTCACCAAGCCATGCCCACTGAACCAGTAGTAAACAAATTTGAATCCCACCACTGGTCCTAATGCAAATGTTCATCTTTATGTTTTTTCATGAAACATCATAAAAGTCATGATTTCACAATAAACAGTAAAACGGCTGGGGATCTGCTTAATATAGCATGAATAAAACAACTTGAAGAGATGTATCTTACCTTAAGTTAACCCATTTGAGGTAGTCCAGACAATAGGTGCAACTATAAGTACTTACTCTATCTTTATTGCAACTGGCAGAATCTTGTAAGATTGAAAGTATTTCTCCTTTTACATTCTATAAAACTAGGAAGGGCCCCTTTTCAAATGCTTCTCAGATACCCCTGCTTCTGCGAACTGAGATGTATCTATTATCTATTATCTTTATCTCTCTTTCTCTCCTCTCTCTCTCTTCTATCATCTATCTATCTATCTATCTATCTATCTATCTATCTATCTATCTATCTATAATAGATAGATATGAAATAAGAATTTATTAATAACTGTATACTGTGGCAAAATAATACATATTCCTTAGAATAGCCAAATGAGTGCTTACTGTTGAACTCTTAGTTCCTAGGCCCACAGAGGAACTCCAAAGCATTTATATAACAATATTCACACTCCTCCAGATATTATAATAAAATTCACACTTTTTTTAAAAAAATGTGTAAGCCCAAACTAATTTTACTTGAAGAAAAATCATATGTAAAAATTATGTTAAGTAGTGTGCACACCAAAATGAATACCAGAAAAAAATGAGTATTGAAAAATATATATGAATTTTGGTAGAGATTAGTTTAAAAAATAAGCACATGTTAAACAGGAAACCAGTATACATTTGGAAAAATAGAAAATTAAGTGAAATTAACTTTTTCATCTTTTATTTATATTTTAGATTGTTGATACTTATGTAGCTATCACTCTATTTTTTTCATCAAGAACATCAAAGAAGGCAGAGTGTAATTTATAAAATGTTAACCCAATTTTTGCTAAATAAGGTGTTTATTATTAAGAATCATATTATTTAGTAGTATAATAAATATATTTTCTTTTTCCTTTATTTAGACTAAAACTGAACTTAATACCTTCTAGAGTTATACAGAAGATCCCTTTACCTTGAGTAAAAAATAATATTTTATTCTTAAAACCTATTGTCTCCTTTCCCCCCCTTTTCAGATGTTATCTTTTTTTTAAAGGATTAATATAATGTTAATAAATTCCATTTCTTTTAGCTTTTTAATGGAGACATGAAGGTAAAAATGTAGTATTACTAAGGAAAATAAAATATAAAACTGTGTTAGTAGAATAACATGGAACAAAATATATGTGTAAAGAAAGGTCAAACAGAAAAAAAGAAAGGGGAAGGAGAAAGGTACAGAATCACAAAATCTAGGTGATGACAAATCATTGTTTTAAAATGTAGGGGGAAATTCTATATACTCTATAATTAGAAATGCATAAGGTATATTTCAGCTATGAGAAGCAGACTTTTCCCATTACAGGTAGTCATGACTTACCAACCATTTGTTCAACAACCATTTGAACTTACAATATTGCTGGAAAAGTATCAGCAATTTATGACCTTCATATCACATGATTACCATTACAGTCAGTATGCATTATCCTGTGCATGGCCTGTAGTTTTTTCTTACAACCTTTCCAATACAGAGTAGAGATTGGAGAAGAAAGGATTTGCAAGAGGGTTATCTCTTTGCTGTTCTATATGTCAAAAGCAATCAATTGCACCAGTAGAGGGAGATAGTTATGCAAAAGAAAGATTGAACGTGTTAAGTTTGCATGAAGAGTCAGATGCGAGGAGTTCCAGCAAAGAGTTTATTAAGTGACTACAGCTCGAATGGACCCGTCCTGGCTTGGCTACGGCTGCCTCTTATAGCCTGCAGCTGTAGCTGTGAGCCAATGGGAGTGCAGGGTTTCTTCCCGCACTATTTAAACCAATACCATTTGACATTTTACAAGAACAGTTCAAATAAACCAATAACATTCAAACCTACATACATAACAGAACAGAAAATGGAACTTCCAGCCAGACGATTTTATGATTCATTCTCCCTAAAGATCAATTCAATAAAGGCTGATTATTTTTTCAGTTTTATTGAGGGGTCATATTGGTTCCTAAGTAACTGTAGGATATGGATAGTTTGAAATAAAAACTACAATCATATCTTTGAATTCAATATGATTATATCTATCTAATAATCTATCAATATTTTGATTTTACTGATATTCTGATGCCTAGTTGCTTTTGAAAGCATAATCAAGTCCATAATTATTTGTCCCTAATCTGGTCTTTTATGCAGTGGTGAGATGCTGCCTGGTCACACGGGTTTGGGCGAACCTACAGTTGTGATCACTGGCTGGGCCCAGCCACCCACCCCTGAGCTATCATTTCCATATATAACTAACTTTCTGGCTCATTCCCCCCACCCATGCTGCCCAGCTGAGTTCTGCGCTGCCCCTGCTGTTCTCACCAGAGCTGCCTGAGTTGATTAGCTGCATGTTTGAAGCTCCATTTCACTCCCAAAGGGCACGTGTGAGTGAAGAGAGAGCACACGCATGCTCCCAACCAGCGAACCAGTTGGTAGCATAAGTGCAGCCTATTATGTATGTAGGTTTGAATGTCATTGGTTTAGTTTGAATTGTTCTTGTAAAATGTCAAATACGATTGGTTTAAAAAGTGCGGGAAAACCCTGCACTCTGATTGGCTGGCAACTACAGCTGCTGGCTATAAGTAGCAGCCGTAGCCCAGCCAAGTGGGGTCCATTCGAGCTGCAGTCACTAAATAAACTCTTCACTGAAGCTCTTCGCGTCTGACTCTTCACGCAAACTTAACACTTTTCACTTAATTGTAGGATTTTTTTGAACTTGCTCATTAGTATCTCAAGTGGCTGATTTGTTGATGATCCATTAGCTTATTTTCTTGGCTGTCCACCTAATTAGCTGCTGCAGTAAGATCTCACAGACTGACAACAATGGCATGACAAAGAAGCAACAATAGTGCATCAAGAAATACCACTTGCCCGCAAGCAAGAATGGTGGGACTACAAAATAGAGAAAGTAATAGAAAATGAAGAAGTAAAAAATGCTCTATGATTTCAGAATTCAAACAGATAAGCATCTGCCCATAATACCTCAACAATTGTCAGCAAGAAAGACAAAAAGCCTGTATAGGGAATGTGGCAGCATCTGGAAAAAGCAGAATAGAATAGAAAGAATGGAAGAAACTCACAAAAGACAAAAACCTGTAAATAGAAGTAGAATGACTATGGGAAAGGAAAGAATAGATAGCACCAATAATAATAGGCACCTTGAATGCGATTTCCAAACAATCAGAGCACCAGTTTAAAATCATCAGCATTGACAAAACCACCATCAGTCAATTGCAAAAAGCAGCTTTCCTTGGAACAGCTTACATCCTGTGACAATACTTCAACATTATCAAATATTACCTATCCCAGTCCTCAGAAAGACTTTATGATACAATATAAAAATGAGACTGATTGTGATGAACCATAACAATAATAATTGATCCCCTCTCACAGCACCTTTTTCATCCCTCTCACATTGAAGTAAACTTGCATTACATATATTTTAAAAGCATTTCCCACTTTTGTACTTCTTTAAATTTAGAATGAAACTAATTTAGAATATATGGGGGAGGGGGTAAAAAAGGAGGATTTCAGGTACATCTCTATATCCTGATT
This sequence comes from Naja naja, assembly GCA_009733165.1. NCBI lineage: Eukaryota > Metazoa > Chordata > Lepidosauria > Squamata > Elapidae > Naja > Naja naja. The sequence continues at coordinate 12,015,507 of CM019152.1, forward strand.
CATATTCAGTCCTAGAAATAATAAGCTGAATGAATAATCCAAATATATATCACCACAAAGCAATTTCCATGAACTGCAACTCCTGCTTATTTTCTGATTTCAGATCAGAATTAACAGAAAAAATCTATGAAAGAATTAACAGAAAAAACTCTATGAAATATTAAGTAGCATATCATAAAGATAAGAGATACTAAGGAAACCAATTTACTATTTCAGAAATTAAGATTTTTCTTAGGGAAGGAGGAAAACACAGACTTCCAGTGAATTAAAAATAGTTTTGGTTTTCTGCTCTGTGGGCAGTAAGGTCATAGCAAGCACTGTAGCCAGAATTGGATTATTGATGTGGAGGCAATAGAATGCAAAGATAGAAAGGCAATCTTGCTCTCTTTGTGAAGCAACCTCAGTGCTACAGTTTTAGATTCTACAGATGCCACCAAAATATGTTTTTATCTTTTTGAACTAGCAAAATCACACATCTGAATCCCAAAATTGCTCATCCCTGAGTTATAACATGTCAATATCAGTCCAAAAATTGGGTAAAACCAATAATTCTGATAAGAATTGGAAAATGCTGATATCAAAAGAGAACCTCGTCTGGTTTTTTGTTTCTCAAAGTTCAAAATTCAACATTTGACTGAATGCATTCTCCTTTTTATTATATAGTTTGGAAAATATTTCTTACTTTCACTGCTTCTCATGCATTTGTGACAAAATCTTATATTTGGGGCAAATTCTATTTTACTAATAACTAAAATTTGTGATACATGATATGAAGTAAAATGACCCTTCTTTTTATAAACCATTATAACACTGCAGAACAATCAGACTTTAAGAATAATGTAACATTCCGGGTATTATCAATTTTATAAAGCACAAGTGCTGTGTTACCTATACTTGTAGAAACAGTATATATTTAATCTGGAAGATATTAAAACAGCAGTTTTGCTGTTTCCAAAAATACGTTTAACATTTTCTCAAGTTAGATGTGCCTGTGAACTTCGGGGTACGACAACTCATAATTCTAAATTACTTGTTATTGTTGAAATGAATAGCACAGTTGACAATCATATTATCAGGTTTGGGCTGAATAGATTTTCTCTATTTTTACTTCAACAAAACATAAATATAACTGGCATTATTCATTTATTGCTGCTGGTGCTAGAGAGATAAATGAAACCTTGCTGAAAATTAATGTATTAACTTTGAATACATATTCAGAAAATATTTTTTGTAGAATTTTTCTCTTTGGATAGACATTTTATCAGCCCTGGATGGAGACACATTAATAGATTTTGTGTTTGTATATTGCAGTAATAAGAAATTTAATTAAAAACCATGGCTAATAAAAGTGCAGGAAAGCTAGAAACAATAGCCATAAAATAGCAGTTAACTTTTAATCAGATGATGAATCAAAGAAGGAAATGAAAAGTCTTAAATAACTTTAAAATGAAATGACTTTGTACCGAATCCTAAGTTTTTTGCAAAATGATACTTTGGGTATTTCTTGATATTTTTACATAAATTGAGAAACAGATGTTGTTTGCATATACTTTAGCAGACATACTTTTGTATTAATTACTACCTTGTCATCTGAATTTACATCTGGGAGATACTAAGAACTGATAACCATTCTGCTTAAAAGTTCTGTGGAAATTTCATTTGTCTGCATATGATTGTAGATAAAATGAGAAAAGGTAAGGGTTGGTACATAGATAAGTTTCATTGTCCTAAATCCTCATGGCACTAGCTATCTTTTATTCAAATAAGAGAACTCTTTTTGTTAAGTTTGCATAGAGAGGCAGACGTGGAGTGCTTCAGCTCTTAAGTTTATTAGTGACTTCAGCTCAGAACGGACCCGACTGGCTTTGCTGCGGCTGCTACTTATAGCCAGCAGCCGCAGCGGACAGCCAATCAGAGTGCAGGGTTTTCCCGCACTTTTTAAACCAACCATCTCCAACACTTTACAAGAACAATTCAAACTAAACCAATGATTTCAAACACTGCATACATAACACTTTTCATATTTTTATACTGAATAGTTAGAGTTCTAAAAGTTTGGAAAACAAATTTCTATGGAAACCACTGCCCTTTGGAATACTCTTTCCCCTTAGGTTTGGCAGGCATCTATCCCCCTGCCCTTCCAAAAAGCACAGAAGATCTGGCTTTTCTTCCAAGTGCTGGAGGAGAATGAAGTGACTGCATGTCAGAAGCTTGATTTCATACCATATTTTTGTTTTTAATGTCTATGAATTTAATAATTTTTAATATTTTATGTTGTTTTAATTCTTGATTGGAAACTATCCAGAATTTGGTACAAGGTGGGTGAATTATAAATGCAACAATGAAAAGAAACAAATAAATGACAGCTAGGTATTCAGGGGATAAGGATGAGAAAAAATGGTTCTTTCATTCCACTTTAAAGTTTAATTGCTCCTATGGATAGGAAAATACTGAATAGATCTGTATTAAACTTACCATCCTTAAATCTCATAAAAATATAAAGCAGACTTACTAGAGCACTGGGTACATCTCATCAATATAAGAAGCACAATACTGAATCCCAAAATAAGGTGTATATCCTAGACTAGAGATTAAACAAGTAGATGTGAAAACTAAGTACCTTAGAAAATGAAAGAGGGAAACCAAAGGGAAACTTCCCACCTATCAAGGGTAGGGTGCCTTGAAATCAAAATACTTCTGTCTTCATGCTTTTAAAAATGTATGACCTTTATTTTGAAGAAGGAAAAAAAAAACCTATAGGGCTAAATCTTCAATTCCTGATCAAGAATGTGCTATGAATTTGAATTAAGCTACACAAACCTTTCTGCTGAAAATTGTTTCTGCACTTCTACTTGCAAGCTACAGTAACAAATAGCAGCGAAGGGCAAAGCGCGTTTTGGCAGAAAACTGGTATAGAAAATCATGCATAACTCATTTCAAATCATCCTTATTTTTGTCTTCAAAATAAATAATACAACGGCTCTATTTTGAACTTGTATGTTTGTCTTTCACACTAGTACTTATCTTCATTGATGTGCTGATACATAACAGCTTGTTTCATAACTAATCTAACTGTATTGAGAAATACCTATAGTTCAGTTATTTGATTCTGATTGTCCACATCAATCCACTGTAATTATTCACTTTATTCACCAAATTATTCACCAAAGACACTTTAGCTTGATTGAGGCAGACTGAAGATTTCCATAGGGCTCTATATTTTTCAACATGTTAAAATAAGAAATAAGGATATTTAATTATTTAAATAATTTATTGGTTACCCAAGGTTATGAATCTGGACAGGGCTTCAGGGCCACAATTCGTTCTCTTTCAGACTTTTTTCAATTCTAAAAAGTGCCACAAAATATTGCTATAGATACAGTGGAATTATTTTCAGATAATGTCATTGGATCTTTTATGTATATGTATATGTAGTAATGCATTTCTTGTGTATCTGCTGCAAAGATTATCGAGAAGTAAACTGTTATATTAAGCTAATATTAACCAATTGGCAAGAGATTTCAAAATGTAAAAATAACAGCTCTTCATTTTAAGTCAATTGAAAGAAGTGTTTAAAAGGCATTATGGACAGCATTATCTGCATTGCATTAAGGCAACCACACTATAAATAGGTCTATATAACCCATTTTATTCAGCTAAATATGAGCCAGCAGTGTGCAGCAGCAGCCAAAAAAGCTAATGCAATCCTAAATTGCATTACCAGAGGGATACAATCAAGATCAAGTGAGGTACTAATACCACTCTATAAAGCCTTAGTAAGACCACACCTAGAGTACTGCATCCAGTTTTGATCACCACACTATAAAAAAAGATGTTGAGACTCTAGAAAAAGTACAGAGAAGAGCAACCAGGATGATTAGGGGATTGGAGACTAAAACATATTTCAAATGGTTACAGGAACTGGGCATGGCTCATCTAGTGAAGAGAAGGACCAGGGGAGACATGATAGCAGTCTTCCAATATTTGAGGGGCTGCCACAGAGAGGAAGGGGTCAAGCTATTTTCTAAAGCACCCAAAGGCCAGACAAGGAATAATGGATGGAAATTGAACAAGGAGAGATTTAACCTGGAAATAAAGAGAAACTTTCTGACAGTGAGAACAATCAACCAATGGAACAGCTTGCCCTCGGACGTTGTGGGAGCATCATCACTTGAGACTTTCAAGAAGAGATTGGTCTGCCATTTGTCAGAAATGGTATAGAGTCTCCTGCTTGGGCTTATCCACTTTGTCTGGAGTTAACAGTTCAAACTGATCCATTTTCACCACATATGAACACCTCTGTTTAAGGCTATAAATGTAAAGCATTGTCATATCATTTTTAATTGGCAAAACAGATAAATATATCAATACTAATTTTTTTTTAAATGAAACTATCACACAGGACCATGGAATATTTTAATTACACATTCATTGAAATTCTGGAGTGCTTCTTAATTCTTTATACAAATCGTCTCCATGAGAGTCTACAAATAGCAATAGCAACAGCACTTAGACTTATATATCACTTTATAGTGCTTTACAGCCCTCTCTAAGTGGTTTACAGTGTCAGCATATTGCTTCCAACAACCTGGGTTCTCATTTTACCAACCTCAGAAAGATGGAAGGCTGAGTCAACCTTGAGCCAGTGAGACTTGGGCTGCTGGACTGCTGGCAGTCGGCAGTCAGCAGAAGTAGACTGCAGCACTGCAGCCTGCAGCACTGTGCCATCACGTGTCATAAATGTGGTCATAAGCAGAGATGTGCCATCTTTTTTCTGTGGATCAGTTACAGAATAGGCTCAAAACAAGCTTTATTATCGTGTCATATGAGAATCTGGGAAGTCTTCTGCCATCTATATTCAAGCTATTCCTATTGGCACCTTACAGAATTTGCCTGTAGATCATGGGCCTGACCTGACTTTGAAATAGTTCAGAGAGGATGGTTTGTGGAAATTATGTTAAGTAAGTTCCTTATTCTTGGACTTAACAAAAGTATTGACAAGATTGCCTGTAGAGTCTACAAATTTTAATTCTTCTAGGAAAGCCACTGAATTCAACTGCCTTTTTAGATGCATCAGCCTCTATCCTTGTGGCTATGCTTAGTGCTGTAAATTCAGTCTTTACTAGATAATGGTCTGTTTATTACAATGGGATTGCAACAGGGATATTCTCCATTGAACTCCATCTGAGCAAGGACAACAGACCACACACGTGCTGTTCTTGAGATTAATTTATTTTCATGGGTGCTATAAGCCTCCAAACTGCCCCAGAAAATTAGCTCTAGGAATAAATAGTCTAGCAATTCTAAGTCTAATTATGTTTGGTCATTTTAGCCAGGAATCTGTAAGATTAGTTAGATATTCAGCACCTGGCAGAATGCATAGATTCTCCTTTATTTTTGTACAAAGTACAAATATTTAATGTAAGAAAAATCTCTGTCTAGAATTCTGGCATTGTCAAATTATTGAACAAATGGGATTTTTGACAACTAACAGATTTTAAGATACAATATTAAAATACATCTCACACTTAATTCATCTCTCTAGTTTTTTATATAAGTCAAGTCAACTTCCTCATCCAGAATGAAATCATGAATGTGACCATACCTAATTCCCTACCTAATTATTGTTTCTGTTGTTGATACTCTCCTTTCTCATTTTAGCTATCTTCTTCAGATTAAGAGTATTCTTGCATTATCTCAACCTATCAGCTTCATTTTAGCCATTCACTCTTCCTTAAGAATTTAGCTTCATCCATCCCAGTTCCATACATTGCAGCTGGGAAAATCATAGCCTTGACTACAAGCAATTTTGTTCGCAGGGTGATATCTCTGGTTTTTAGTATGCTATCTAGATTTCCATAGCTTTCCTCCCCAGGAGCAAGCATCTTTTAATTTCTTTGCTGTAGTCCCCATCTGCAATGATCTTGGAGCCCAGGAAAATAAAATCTGTCACTACCTTCATTTCTTCCCCATCTATTTGCCAGGAATTGAGAGGGCCGGATGCCATGATTTTAGTTTTCTTAATGTTGAGTTTCAAGCCAACTTTTGCACTCTCTTTCTTCACCTGCATCAAGAAGCTCTTTAGTTCCTCTTCATTTTCTGCCATTAGAGTGGTGTCATCTGCATATCTGAGGTTGTTGATATTTCTCCCGGCAATCTTAATTCCAACTTTTGATTCATCTAGCCTTGCCTTTCTCATGATGTGCTCTGCATGTAAGTTAAATAGGCAGGGCGATAGTATACAGCCTTGCTGGACTCCTTTCCCAATTTTGAACCAATCAGTGGTTCTGTGTCCAGTTCTCACTGTTGCTTCTTTAGAAGAATTCTTTATTGGCCAAGTCTGAATGGACACACAAGGAATTTGTCTTGGTGCAAATGCTCTCAGCGTACATAAAAGAAAAGATACATTCGTCAGAGTCAAGAATCATCAGGTACAACACTTAACAATAGTTATAGGGTACAATAAGCAATCAGATCATACAACATACTTCTTGACCCGCATATAGGTTTCTCAAGAGACAAATAAGATGGTATGGTACTCCCATCTCTTTAAGAACTTGCCACAATTTGAGCATAATGCTGGGAAAGATTGGGGTCAGTAGAAGAAGGGGACTACAGAGAATGAGGTGGCTGGATGGAGTCACTGAAGCAGTAGGCGTGAGCTTAAATGGACTCCAGAAGATGGTAGAGGACAGGAAGGCCTGGAGGAACATTGTCCATGTGGTCATGATGGGTTGGACATGACTTTGCACCTAACAACAACAAAAATCCAAGTTCCAAACTGAATTTATATGCTATTTAATGCAATTCATAAACTCAGAACTCATACACTAATTCAGTGTTACCAGAGGCACCTCTCATGATTAACAAGAAGGAACTATTCTTCCTTCCTTCCTTCCTTCCTTCCTTCCTTCCTTCCTTCCTTCCTTCCTTCCTTCCTTCCTTCCTTCCTTTCTTTCTAGATTTGTATGGCCACCCATCTTAAACAACTCTGGGCAACTCACCAAAAAACAGAAACTATAAAGCACAATGGTAAAACAATCAAACAGTAAAACAATCAAACAAAAACAAAAAAATCTGCAGTATAATCACCCTCTTAGGATGCCCTATAGCAAGCTCCAATCCCTCATTCCATTCTTTCTACTCTATTCTTTTAAACTCAGTTTGGAATGCTGTTTCAATTTTGTTTTCTATTGTTCACTCACACCCCTAGGAAATAAAGTAGCATCAGGGAAAGAAATGCCAAATATAAGTATTGTAATAACTTTTACAAAGAATCTCAATAGCCTTTATTTAAAATCTGCCTGGAAAATAACATTTTCTGGTTCTATTTCAACATGTTATCTAAAAGCTAAGTACTATCTTACAATGAAACTTTCATCCCAGGCTTAATGCATGTTTGCTTGTTTTTGAAGTTATTCATTTACACACACACACACACACACACACACACACACACACACGCATTTTTTTATGTAAAATTATTTTGCTTAATGAACTGATGATTTGTAGAATTTCCTGCAGATATGTTTTCTTTATTTCTGCTAGACTTAAATGAGCATCTATAGGAAGGTATCAGATATCATTGCATGTGGTCATAGCTTTGTGTCTTTATAATTTATAGCACCCATACTGCTGCTGGAATGGCTATGAAAAGTTTATTGGCAATCCTAAAAAATAAATCAAGGGTCTGGCAGAGAGATTATCGTGGTGAAGTTAAAAATGATACAATTGTTTCAAGTTTAATTTTTTTCGTCTATGGGCTAAAATAAGACTTGCTGCCCCACAGATATTGAGAAGCTCTGTGCCTAATTAAAATACCTTCCTTCTAGCTGTAAACATAAAAAAGAACAGAAGGATGAGGAGGAGACTCTGATCTCTGATCACTCACCAGCTTTTGATAGTGTCAAATATGGGATGGAAGTTTAGGAAATGTATGGTTGCTTCAGTGCTGCTGCACTATCACACTACTAACTGGAGGTTCAGTAAACCAGTTCCACCATAGTCCTCTGGTGGCCAGGTACCCCCATCAGCTGCTGTAGGGAGGTCAGCTGTGTTCATACTGACAGGTAGTTGGAAATAGCTTTTGATCCCACTGCTTTTTTTCCTGCCCCAGTCATTCTGTTTCTCTGTTTAGTAAGGAAATATCTCTGAAAGGCTGACTCAATACTGTTGAAGACCATTACAACATATTTTTACTTGAAATCCAAAGAGTCATCAAACTATATGCACCAATAACAACTCCCAAAACCAGAAAAAACAGATTACCCATAACAATAAGGAAACTTCAATACAAAAAAAGATCACTTTGGCGGAAAAACAAATCTGGTCACGTTGCCAACTTCAAAATCAGATACAAAAATTTATGCCACCAGATAAAGACTGAATGCACCAATTATCACATTAAACAAGAGGAAAACCTATGCACCAATTCCACCCACGCTTTCTACAATTTTGTAAACAACAAATTAAAAGACTCAACACCCATCCCACCCCGAAAGGACCTAATGGTAAAGACTGCAACGACAACACCATTAAAGCCAACCTCTTTAACACATTCTTTGGCTCAGTATTTGTAAACAGCATTGGGTCATACCCAGCATTTCCTAGTCGGACCACAGATAACTACAATGATATAATACATATCGATTTTACAGAAGACAATGTTGAAAAAGCACTACGCAATCTAAAACCAACTCTATCTACTGGACCGGATGGAATATGTGCCTACTTGTTTAAAAAGCTATCCACTGCCATAGCCGAACCTCTAAGCATAATCTTTGAAAAATCTTTCAGGACCAGCTCCTTGCCAAACCTATGGTCACAAGCCACGGTCATCCCCATCTTCAAAAAGGGAGACCCCAGTCTAGTTGAAAATTACAGACCAATCTCTTTATGCTGCATCACCCGTAAAGTCATGGAATCAATTATTAACCAATCCATTATCCTCCACTTAGAGACAAACAACCCACTCTCTAACAAACAATATGGTTTCAGAAAAAAAACTATCCTGTAATCTGCAACTCTTACACTGCAAAAAACATATGGACTACACAACTCAATCAGGGCAAAGCAATAGACACAATCTACATAGACTTAGGTAAAGCCTTCGATTCAGTGGTACACAACAAACTACTCCTAAAACTAAAATCTTATGGTATCTCTGGCCAACTGCATAACTGGATAGAAGCATTCCTGTCAAACAGACAACAAATGGTCAAAATTGGGAGCGTCTTCTCAAATTCTGTACCTGTCAACAGTGGTGTCCCCCAAGGCAGTGTTCTAGGACCAATTCTCTTCATACTCCACATAAATGACCTCTGTGATCATATTAAGAGCAACCGCGTTCTCTTCGCTGATGATGTAAAGCTATTCAACACCACAGACAATACTGCTACCCTTCAAAAAGACCTTGACAATTAGTCAAACAAATGGCAACTTCAAATCTCAACAAATAAATGCTCTGTCTTACATATTGGGAAAAAAATCAGAAAATAAAACACAAAATGAATAGTCAAGACCATGTTGATGATCCAATCTCCATCAAGGACCTTGGAATCCTCATCTCTAATTATTTAAGTGCTAGAGCCCACTGTAACTACATAGCCAAAAAGGCATTAAGAGTTGTTAACCTAATCCTATGTAGCTTTTTCTCTGGTAATATCACATTACTAACTAGGGCGTACAAAACATTTGCTAGACCAATACTCGAATACAGCTCATCAGTCTGGAATCCACATAACGTATCTGATATTAACACAGTTGAGAAAGTCCAGAAATATTTCACAAGAAGAGTTCTACACTCCTCTACTCGTTGCAGAATACCTTATGCCACCAGACTTGAAATTCTAGACCTAGAAAACCTAGAACTACGCCGCCTTCGGTCTGATCTAAGTATAGTATATAAAATCATACATTGCAATATCAATGAATACTTCAGCTTCAACCATAACAATACAAGAGCACACAATAGATACAAACTCAAGGTTAACCGCACCAAACTTGATTGCAGGAAATACGACTTCAGCAACAGAGTGGTCAATGTCTGGAATACTCTACCTGATTCTGTGGCTTCTTCCCCAAACCCCAAAAACTTTAACCTTAGACTGTCTACTATTGACCTCACCCCTTTCCTAAGAGGTCTGTAGGGAGCGTGCATAAGTGCACCAACATGCCTACCATCCCTGTCCTATTGTTTCTTTTATTTTTCTTATATGTTTATTTTTCTTATATGTATTCACAACTATGTTTATCCTTGTAAGCGATTGACAAAATAAATAAATAAATAATAAATGGGTATGGGTTGTCCAAGTATTACTAATATCATGATAAAGTTTAAAAAGCAGCATTCTAAAAAGCATCAGCGTATTCTTAACAATTCTAAACAACACTGAGAACATAATGTGTTATTTATTTATTTGGGTAAAATGGTAGCCTTTCTATAACAGTTGGCAGTGAATCAATGTTCTTTGCATCACCATGATAAAATTGAACAATTGCAATGATGCCAAAAAAACCTGTATACTGCAAGTCCCTTTTCTTCATGCTTATGTTATTTTTAATTATCAGTAGAAAAAGCCAACTTAATTGAATATTAATTTTGAATTAATTATGTAAATTTGAAAATGTCGCTGTTTCTTATAAATAAAGAATTAAGAGATGATCAAAGGATTCTCGCTTTTCTTCTCACTATGTCTTGTATTCAGGCTTTTTCCTTACCATTTTTTCTTTTTACTGTACGATTATCAGTTTATCTGAAGTAGCCCTTTTCCGACATACTCTTGTGTGGGTGAACCAAAAGGCTTTTTTAGTTCATCCACCTTACTATCCATAGTATTTGTTCATAAATGTATAACAGTCTGGACAGTTAAAAAATTGGCTATACATCAAGATATATACTGGTGGATCATTGTGGTTTTGGGGATTGGGGGCTAAGCATTTCTTCCAAAGTAGTATCTGGGTATTCATGGGTTAATCATGGATAGATGCATTTGGGATAGTCAAATTTTTCTGGATTAATCTTATTTTTACACCTGAGAGTCAATGCATCTGGCAACTCATTTAGGGAAAGGACAATTATTAATCACCTCCCATTATTTTAGTTATGATGTATGAAGTCTTTCACACTTGTGAGATTTCAAAAGTATTTAAAGCTGATGCTTCCCTCTTACTAATTTAAAGTCTATTACAAATGGCTCCCCTGAGGAATACCACCTGTGTTCATTTAACAGCTCATGGTCACTCCAAAATTAATTAACGCTCTGCTAATTTTTCCTTTGTTTTTCTACAAAGGAGAGTTTCCATCTGATGATATTCAGATGCAGTGCCCTTCAACATACTAAAGATGCATTTATTCTGAATCTTTCTTTTTAGAATTTAATCGCAAGATTAGGAAACGAGCATCACTATATATTTTCTCTGGCTCTCAGTTGAAATATGTATCCCACGCATGCATAAATATTCCCTTTTTGTGTAAATAACATTATGTGCTCTTCAGAAAAGGAATAAGAAATACTAAAACAAATAAATGAAAGGTGTGAGATAAGAAAAAGAGAAGAATACATAAAATTGATTTACGCCAGTGTCATTCACAATACCTCTCCAGGCCTTTCTGTCCTTGCAAATTACCTTGCTTTGAACATATTCACACTGAACATTGCTTCACAGAGTGTCTTTTTTTCCTTTAAACACCTCACTTCTGTTCTTTTTAGATTCTTATCAATTCCACTCAACTATGAATTTCTCGATCTTCCCTTCCTTGTATTCATTCACTCTTCCTTCATATATTTGTTTTGCAATTCAGTACTAATTCCTATTCCCTACAAGTCCGAATCAAGTTAGATTACTTTTTTTTTTGCACTGTTGACTAATTTTGCTTTTGTCAAAAACATATTTATATATGTTTGAGACAGCATGATTTGGTAGGAAACATGTGGGAAAGAGATTATTTTTTAAAACCTTCAAACAAAGAATTCAGTTAATTTTTGTTAAGGAACTTAAAATAGGTTGAAAACAGACTCCCTTCATATTTGAATTCAAGTTCATATCCTCCTAAAGGTTTCATTTTGTAAGAAATAGAATTTTGTTTTAAAAAATGAAAATCATACAAAAGCAACTGCTCAGTTTCTTTTCAAAATAAAATGAAAATAGTGATTTACATATAACTGACTTATTATAATGGACTCTGTAATATTAGGCGTTAGTAAAGTAAGAGATGAAAAATAGGATTTAGTAATACTTTTTTAGAATCTGTTCATAGAATAACAGAGTTGGAAGGTACCTTGGAGGTCATCTAGTCTGCTGGAGCAGGAGAGTCTATTCCAAATATTAGCCTCTATCTAGGATCAATCTCACAACCACCTGATTGTGAGGCAAGAGTGCCACCTCAAAACATCTACAGTTATTACACTTTCACAACCTATTTGTGGTAAGTACTTGGCAGAAAATACTATGCACAAAGAGGCAAATAATATGAACTTAATCTTGTTTATGCCTTTTGCAACTGTTGCCTTATTGCACTTAAATTAGGACTGATTGGTGCAGTCTAGAACTTTTATATCTTATAGATAACTTTGAATGTTTTTGATCTAATCTGTAATTGATCCCAATTCTTTTATCACTAAAGACAAAATTCCTCAAATAAATATATGCAATCAGTACTAGGTTGCAATATAAAAAAAATTCAAACTCTTTGCTGTCATCGAGTAGATATATGATACTTTTCAGTCCAGACATTATAGGACTATTAAGAAGTTCATATTTTTTTTCCCCCAGAAAACAGACACTATGTTTTGTGGTTTTGAAATATAATCCAGAGGTATTTAGAATAGAAGAGACTGTAACTTTATAAACTTCACAAATTTTAGGACACATCATCATGCTTTGTGATATAAGGCATTGGAGAAATGACATTTTCTATTCTCAGGTTTTTCTTAACCATTTCCCATTGGTCTTTCAATTCTGTGCATACCTTTAAATAGCCAAACTCTTGCTTCACTTGGGATTAATACTGTCAAACGGTTTCACTATCTTCATGGCTTTTGGCCCATAAAGTTTAATCTTTCTTTAACTATTCCAACAATGTTGCTGGAACATTTCTGCTATTCTCAAATTCTTTAATTAAACTGTCTAATATATTATAGATTTATTGTGACTTTTGCCTCCGAAACAGAGCAAAATCTATGAATTACTTACTTTTCCTGAATGCTGTTCATTGTAAAGTGTCTCCAATCTTTTCTGAACTCAGATAAGAGAGGAACTGGCAAGACAGTGGCCACCAAGGAGGTTAGTAGACAGAGAGCAATTAATTAATGATAGATGAAGTCAGTGGTGGAATTCAATTTTTTTTACTACCGGTTTTGTGGGCATGGCTTGGTGGGCGTGGCAGGGGAAGCATACTGTAAAATCTCCAGTCAGAGGTGTTATTTGCTGGATCTCCGAACTACTCAAAGTTTCTGCAACCGGTTCTCCAGAACTGGTCAGAACCTGCTGAATACCACCTGTGGATGAGGTGTGCCACAGAGTGAATAAACAAACCCTTAAACAGAAGATTGTTTGGAAATTAAATAATATATATATATATATATCAGAATACTACTTTTAGATGCTTTGCTATAGTTAAAATAAAGTAGGACTGTTTTGTTGGATTTGATGTAGGTCTATATAGTCTCCAAAAGTAGCAATCCAACTCTGGCAGCACATAATAATGTGCATTATCTGCTTAACTGCTGGCCTTTTCATGCCAGCAATGCATACTTTCTGATAGATCCAGTTACAGGCACCATGAGCACTACAGTTTGTCTGTTGTTGCAAATATTTATATATATGCAAAAATACCTAAGGACTGGCATCTGAAATTTTCAGTATGGGCTAATGGCCTACGTTCACTTACCATAGATCATTGTATAACAAAGGTATAAGAACCTGAGTGCATAATTATCTATTTTGTAAAAGGGGAAGTGAGACTCAAACATGGGTCCTATTCCAGACACGCCCCTTTCCAGATACTTTTGTAGTGCATAGGGTATAAAATCTGAAAAGGGAAATTTATACACATGCAGCAACAGATATACCGACTTTCCTTACAATAAGGAGTTCCTAATTACACTACACCAACCATATGGAAATGTTGAGTTGTACAACTATAGCAGCATTCCTAAATGTTTGCCATCACACATCCTTAATCTTAATTTAAACACTGTCCCTAAAAATCCAAACACTGTATTTGCTTACATTGCGACAAATGGAATGTTTTGATTTTACTGTATTTATATAAATTTATTTAATAAAGTATTTTTTTAAAAAAAAATCCAAACACCAAAATGAAGACAAATAAGCAATAAAAAACAATAAAATGAAACTTTGGGGAAGGTGGATTTATTGAGAGATGATGCAATTAAAAGGTTCTTCATGATTCCCCTCAAGTTCTGTCTGCACTTCCCCAGAGGAGGTACATGCATTTCAGTTTGGAAAACCGTGATCTGTAGTCTTATATATTTGTAGACCTTCTTTTTCATATATCTCTAATATTTGGCTTTTGAGAATTATGGAGAATGTGATATTTGTTCCATTTATTTTATTTCATTTCCATATGTACAAGGAGATCTTTAAAAAAAGTCTCAGTATTTCTTTCCTATAATATACAGCATATAAAGTCCAAAGGAGGGGTAGTTTAATATTATATATAATAGCTCTGCTGTAATGGACTTAATATATTATATATAATAGCTCTGCTATAATAGAATTATCAGCCATAATTGTCTGATGCTGAGTTATTTTAAGTCCAACCATGTAACTAATGACAACCCACTAAACACAATTTCTCTTCAATGAAAAACAAGTCACAGTACCATCTCTTCAGTATGCTGAAACAATTCTTTCTTTCTTAAATATTTACTTAAATAAGAGCCTTGGTGGTGCAGGCTGATAAATGCCTAGCACTTAATTCCAGCTGCCTGCAATTACCACTCAATCCCACTCAAGGTTGACTCAAGGTTGACTCAAGGTTGACTCAGCGTTCCATCCTCTCGGGGTAGGTAAATTGAGGACCCAAGATTGTTAGGGGCAATAAGCTGACTTTTTAAAAATGCCGCTTAGTAATAAGCAGGCATATACAATGGAAGGAAGGCTATTGCTGAGCACATTGGGTTGCGCTCCAAAAATTGTAAGGCACCCTGAGTCTCCGGAGAAGGGCGGCATATAAATATGAATAATAAAAAAAACCTTAAGTACAAGCCAAAAAGTGCATTAACTAAAACTTAGTGAAAAGATTGAAAAAAAATTGACTGGATTTTTCACATCTGATAAATTTACTTCATTTTAAATATTTTAAAATCAACCTATTCTACTTAATGTGCTTCAGATATTTTTTACAATGTACCACTTCTATCAAGTGAAGTAACAGAATGATGTCTACAAAATAGAATCCTCAAAGCAGTTCACTTAATTTAATGTCTTCTCAAGATCCAAAGAAAATATTTTTATTTCTCCAAGTTTTTAAAACCTGGTTGTAGCATTTAGTTTTACTATTTTCACTCTTTTCTGTCTATGCCTAAAGTCTTTTTTTTATAAGAAGAGAGCGACATTCAGGAATATCATGTCTTTTAAGAATAAAGAACATCTCAGTTCAATGGCTTTCCAGATGTTGGATTACCATTCTCATCTGCTTGGACCTTTAACCATCCACAAATAATAAAAGTTAAAACCTAGAAATATTTGAAGGCCACACTATTATCTACACTGTGCACTAAAGATGAGGCAATAAATGTTCATCACATAGTTGAAAACACACATAGGCACAGACAGTAGGGTACAAATTAGGGTATCTGTTCTGGAAGAACAGAAGATTATATCAGACAATAGCTATTAAAAGTCTATTTGGTTATTTGGCTTGAGTATTCCTTTCTGCAGCATTTCTATGAAATATGTGCTTCAATATATTTGAATTCTCCTCAGGAGCTCCTGTGTGTAGCATGAGTAAAACAATAGAGAATTTCACAAATGTGCTTGCTTCTGCACATTTTACTCTGGCTTTTTTCCATTTTGTGCTGGAAACATTGCACTCAGTCTCATAGAATTTAAAAGTATCATCACTAATTCATTTTGCACCCATATTTGCAAAAGCTCACATTTTAATCTGTGTGAAAAATGACACCTACTAAGTCTTTCAGTACTCCACATACATATTTAAGAATTGCTAGTTATTTTCCCCTCTCGTCAAGTCAAAATCTTAATTATTGCAGTGTGCTTTTTAATGAGCTTCATTACAGCTGCTTTTTTTTTACTGAAAAAGAAACATTATATTATGTAAGTATTTATGTGATTTTGTCCAGAAGTCTGTGTAAGATTCTGACAAGCAAAAAAAAAAAGCCACTTTCATAAAAGTAATAACTACAACATAAAATCCTTCAAAGTAGATATGATGATATTTGGTGAATATTGGTTGGAAAAAGTGGCTACAGTAGTCACATTAGAGAAATGGGAATAGATAAATCAATTCAGTGATCTTAAGGTAATTTGAAAATTCAATGATTTTTCTGGTTTTGTGGAGATTTCAACATTGCCATCAGGTTTCTTTCCATTTGTGGACAGAGCTGTTCTCTTTTTAAAACTGAATTAGTTGAAAAGTGTACTTTATTGATGGAACTTCTGAAATGTGCTGGTATAGAGCAGGGTTCCCAATCTTTTGGGCACCAGGGATCAGTTCCATGGAGAGAGGGGTTTTTGTTTGGACTGGAGGGAGCATGGTTTCATGTGCTGCCTGCATCTGGCAGATGGGACATCTCTTGTTTGCACGGCCCAGTTTCTGGCATGCCGCAGACCAATGCAGGTCCATCAATCAGGGATGGGGACCCCTGCTATAGAGAATGAAAATCAGTTGGCGCCATCCTTGTGTGAACAAAAGTGCTGCTTGCAAATCACCTCAGGACAGAGCCCAACATAATTTCATCATTTTAAAGTGCTACAGCAGATTATGGAATAAACAATTTTGAAATAAATTACAGTATGCATTAATATTGTGTAGACAATTTAGTCAATCAGTGCTTCTCTGGCATTTCCAATATTTTATATTTGGGAAATCTTGGGGTTCTATGCTCTCCTCTCGTTCAACATCCATATGAAATCACTGGTAAAACCATTAATCATTTCAGTAGAAATACTATTACTACATTAGGTAGGTAACATCAGAATATTAGTACAAATATTTGGATGTTACCTACCAGTACATCTCAATGCCAGGATGTGTAGGTGAATCTGTCAATGTACTGACCTAGTATCTAGAAGCTGCTTAGGTCTGGATGAGAAGGAATAGACTTCAGCTCGATCCTGACAAAACTGAATGGCTCTGGCTATTTGGCTCCCTTGGCATAAGCATATTTCCACTGTTGGCTCTGGATTGTTTCTTCCTATTCTGAATAAGAGAGTTGGAAGCGACCATGCAGGTCTTCTAGTCCAACTCCCTGCTCAAGCAGGAAACTCTATACCATCTCAGACAAATGGCTGTCCAATCTCTTCTTAAAAATCTCCCATGTTGGAGCAGCACAACTTCTGCAGACAATTTGTGCTACTGATTAATTGTTTTAACTGTCATGGAAATTTCTCCTTAGTTCTAGATTGTTTGTCTCCTTGATTAGTTTCCATCCATTGATCCTTGTCCTGCCTTCAGGTGCTTTGGAAAATAGGTTTAGCCCAGTGGTGGGATTTAATTTTTTTTAATTTTATTTTGCTTATACATATCAATGTGTGAACAATGTGATACTGGGGTATCATACATTTTGATACAAATAAACATATTATTATTATTATTCATAGTTATTACATTTCATGAGAGAAAGCAGAACTGCTTAACTCATTCTTTGCATCAGTTTACACGCAAAAAGAAACTATAGCTCAGCCCACCAAAAACATAACTGTAAAAGACAGACTAAAATAAAAGTTAAAATAAGCAAAAAAATAGTAAGAGAACACTTGTCTGATCTTGATGAACACAAATCACCGGGGCCTGATGGATTACATCCCAGAGTTTTAAAGGAGCTGGCAGATGTCATCTCAGAACCACTGCACCACATCTTTCAAAAATCCTGGAGCACTGGGGAACTACCAGAGGACTGGAAAAGAGCTGATGTAGTTCCCATCTTCAAAAAAGGAAAAAAAAACAGACCCAGGAAACTATAGATCAATCATCCTAACATCAATACCCGGGAAGATACTGGAAAAGATAATTTAAAAAAAAGACCTGACAACATCTAGAAACAAGTAAAGTAATAACTAGCAGTCAGTACAGGTTTGTTAAGAACAGATCATGCCAAACCAATATTATTTCATTCTTCAACATAGTGACTAAATTAGTAGACCAGCAAAATACTGTGGACATAATATATTTAGATTTCAGCAAGGCATTCGACAAAGTAGACCATAACCTACTTCTTAGTAAGCTAGAAAAAAGTGGAATAGATAGCACCACCACTAGATGGACTTGCAACTGGCTGGCAAACGGTACTCAATGAGTAGTCCTTAATGGGTCTAAGTCTACATGGAGGAAAGTAAGCAGTGGGGTGCCACAAGGTTCCGTCTTAGGCCCAGTACTCTTCAATATCTTCATTAACGACTTAGATGAGGGAATAGAAGGGGAACTTACCAAATTTGCAGATGATACTAAGCTGGCAGGAATAGCTAACACCCAAGAAGATAGGCTCAAGATCCAGATGGATCTTGACAGACTAGAACACTGGGCCGTATCTAACAAAATGAAATTCAATGTAGAGAAAGTGAAGTCCTCCACTTAGGCAAGAAAAACCAAAAGTACACATATAGACTGGGTGAAACCAAGCTCAATAGCAGTAACTGTGAGAGGGATCTTTGAGTCTTAGTGGACACCCAGCTAAATATGAGCCAGCAGTGTGCAGCAGCAGCCAAAAAAGCTAATGCAATCCTAAGTTGTATTAACAGATCAAGGGAGGTACTAATACCACTCTATAAAGCCTTAGTAAGACCACACCTAGAGTACTGCATCCAGTTTTGTTCACCACATTTCCAAAAAGATGTTGAGACTCTAGAAAAAGTACAGAGAAGAGCAACTAGGATGATTAGGGGACTGGAGACTAAAATGTATGAAGAATGGTTACAGGAACTGGGCTTGGCTAGTCTAGTAAAGAGAAGGACCAGGGGAGACATGATAGCAGTCTTCCAATATTTGAGGGGCTACCACAGAGAGGAAGGGGTCAAACTATTTTCTAAAGTGCCTGTAGGCCAGACAAGGAATAATGGATGGAAACTGAACAAGGAGAGATTTAACCTGGAAATAAGGAGAAACTTTCTGACAGTGAGAACAATCAACCAATGGAACACTTTGCCCTTGGAAGTTGTGGGAGTGCCATCACTTGAGACTTTCAGGAAGAGATTGGACTG
This sequence comes from Naja naja, assembly GCA_009733165.1. Lineage (NCBI taxonomy): Eukaryota > Metazoa > Chordata > Lepidosauria > Squamata > Elapidae > Naja > Naja naja. Next base: position 12,034,914 of record CM019152.1, read on the forward strand.
TCATCTGTCAGAAATGGTGTAGGGTCTCCCACTTGGGCGGGGGGTTGGACTAGATGACCTACAAGGTCCCTTCCAACTCTGATTATCTATTATCTGTTATCATTTCCTTGTTTCATATTGTTTAAACATATCTAATACTATCTCCATTCAATTTCCAAACCTCCCTCTTATTATTACATATATCTGGTTATATTAAAATATGTATATTGTTGTTCCCCTCTTATTTCTATTTATATTCTAACTTTATTCATGTCATTGCAGTATTCAAAGACATTTCTTTTCTGTCTTCCATCTTTCACCTGCTTTATTATTGTATTCCTCTTATTTAACTCTTCATGTCTGTATATATTAAAGTTTCATCCTTCATTCTTTCATTGTTCAGTGTTTCAATATACAATTCTAATACCAATCACAATATATTTTAAACATATAGGGTAAATCAATTCGTATTCTTCCATTCACCCAATCCATGTAATTCTACTATTAATACACATGCTTATATTAAAATATATTCTTTCATTAATTAATTAATTAATCTCATTGTTTAATTTTATTATTAATTTTTATATTATTAAGTTTATTATTTCACTACTAATCATTATATTATTTTGGCATATTAACAATACCATCATTCATTCTCTAATTTTCCAATTAATGCTTAGTTTATTCATAATTCCCATAATTCTCTCTTCATATCTATTTGTATTAAAATATTGCCCTAGTGCCTATCACAGTACATACAGAATAGTTATCCAGTCTATATAATTCTAATGTTAATACACATGTTTTGATTTATGTTGTTAAAGAATCTTTTTTCTTTCCCCTCTCTTTTTTCTATCCATCATCTCTTGGCCTCATCAATACCTTAACTCTTATCCTTTTTTAAAAAACGTGCCTCCCATACTCTTCTCTTGGATCTTTATTCTTTAGTCTGCATTCTGGCTGTTAAATCCAACTTTTTCTCCACTCCCTACCCTTTCCATAGTCTAATTTTAAAGCTATCTGTTCTAACCCCCATCTCCTTTCCCAAATTATCTTCCTGCTTCTCCCATTCTCTTTTTAAATCTTTTAAATTATTTCACTCCTGTTTGAATTCTTTGATCATTATTAGTTTTATTGATATCTCTTCCTTGTTGCCCTCTTTTTGTTGTTTTCTCAATTCTGCTTTTTCTTCCATTCCTTTTCCTGGTTCCTTACTTTCCTGAAAATCCTGATCTTTAAACATTGTCCCTTGTATAATATTTTCCAGTTTTTGGTTTATGCCATCAAATAGTTCCACCACCGTCTTGTGTTGTTTCTGTATAAAATCCTTAATGCTATCAGCTCCATCAGCTCCATCTCGATTAAATTTCCACTCATTTCCGCCTTGTGTTGCATATTTTATTTTAGTAGATCCCACTTTTATCCAAAGGTCCAGGAACCATTTATTCAAAGCTGAGCTTATAGAAATCACAATTCTATGTGTCTCATAAATAATCAGTCAAATCCATTTAAATAGACCAGAGGGTTATCCAAACTTCCTCAAATCACTTTTATAGATTCAAACACATGACATAACATTCAAGGTCTTTTAATTGAGAATCTTATTTAAATATTCAAGTCTCCAGTGATCTTAGGATAGGTGAATGTAATCCACTAAGGGTTTTCACAGTTCTTCAACAGGCTTGTATATTTTTTCCTCTTGTCAGCAGATGGTACTCTCTACTTCACAATATTGTTACTGATCTTAGTCATTAATAATTATGGATGTCATAATTTGAAATAATTATTAATGACTAAGATCATAGTCATTAATAATTATTTCAAATTATGATTCAAGTACAAAAGCAGTATTAACATTTTAAATCCATAATTCCAGCAATTTAAAATGCCTTCTCAGTACCACGTCTTCTCCCTTTGAGAATCCAATTTTCTGTGTTTTTAAAGAATAAATTGTTTCCTGTCTGTTTAAGTCTCCTCTTCCTTCCAGTGTTAATCACTTAATCTCTTTCCAAAGTGCTTGGTCACAGTTTGACAAATAGTTGTAGGAAGTTAGTTCTGCTGAATTTCTTTGGGGTTAAAATTTGAATAAAAAGAATTATTCTCACCCAGTTCACACACTGTTCACCAAAATCTGCTCCTGCACTGTGCTTAGATGGTCATCTGCTTCCCAGTTTCTTGGCAGCCATCTTAGACTGCTTTTTCTATAATAATTCCATGATACTACTTTAAAAACCATTCTACTTTTTTTTTCTTAGTGCACAGAGTTTATAGAACACTGAATCTATAGTGCCTCCCTAGTTCAAAACAGCCCACCATTGAAATGTTCCAGGACAGGAGAGGGGGTGGAGCTTCCCAGAGTTAGCAGTCACAGAGAATGGAGGTTCCTGTGCTGGCTTCTCCCTGTTTGTGGGCTCCGAAAGAAGCCAAAGCTGCCTTGTAGGGCAGTGAAGCTAAGGAGGAGCACTCTGTGAGGTCACAGGAGAGATCACAACTCTCCTGCTGAACCCTGGGGCTTTTTCTCTCTCTATGCCATGACAAGGAGAAAATACTGTTTTAAATACAGTGTAGTATCAGCAGTGATCTCATACAATTGGTGATCTTATACATCTTTATCCTCATTGAACTTCTATGGCTGAGATTGTACTAGATGTAGTTACACAGTAATGGTGTCATTTATAATTACACCACAATTTTAAGATTCCTGGCATATTGGCTCACAATGAAATTTAGTAAAATAAGATTTTCGTATTGTTCCTTTCTATTCCCACCCAATTTTTGAATGGCTCTTTTTAAAAAGGTTACACATGGGTCTGAAAAGATTATTAAACTTTACTGGCGGATTTAAATGGCAGATTTTTACCTTCAAGTTCTTAGTGCATCACTCTAGTATAATTAAATTTTGTTTGGCACCATTGCCTTGCTTATTTTAAAAAAAATGTTGTGGAAGGTGACCTATGCCCACTTTTTTTTAATGGATGACATTTGGATTGGGTTATTGCATTGGGGAATTCCTTCATTTAAAATAATTGGCTGTTAGGAAGTTTCTTGGGCTTTATATATAATACCTATGTCAAACAATGAGAATTAAACTGATTTTTCAGCCAAGTGAGTCTTTGTACAATCTTAAAAGAATGCAGTGCAAAATAATATACATTTATTTATTAAATAAATGAATAAATATACATTCTTAACCCAACCACATTTGATCCTTGCTTGAACAAACTATTTAGAATAATTTCTAGACAGAGTATACACATATATTTATATTGTATTCTATAGTGCCTCATGTATTTATACTATGGTATAGTGCACAAGGAAATACAATGTGTGTGTGTGTGTATATGTGTGTTTGTATGGTATATATAGTAAGTAGAGGTTTTGCCTCTTTTTGTTTTTCAGCAGGATTGTCCATCTTTTGAACAGTTAAAGCATTGCTTGCCTATTTAAATTTAAAATTTATCGCTGACATATAAACACATACAAACACAATTTATAAATTCAAATGTAACATAACAACTGGTATTAAATCTTCAGAACAATGTAATCTTAGCCTTCTTATATGTCATATGTCATATATGACCAGAGTCATAAAAGTGGAAACTAAGAATTCCTATTTTTATTTTATTCCTATTTTATGTTCTTTTTTTTAAAAATAAATTTTATTAAGTTTTCAAATTTTAAAAACATAAAATAAAACTTTATACATTGTTGTCAACATCAAGACATCTTTTGCATCTCCTTACATTTTTCAGTATATGTATTTACTTATTCCTTTACCATTACATCTAACTCTTGCTATAAATTAATATCTTTTATCCTTACACATCAATCTTCTCTATGGTATATTTACATATTTACATATTCCTCATTCTTTTCCTAATTGCCATTTTATTTTCTTTTTATTTCTAAACCACTCATACCAGGCATCCCAGGCCCTATAGTAAACCGAATCTTCTCTGTCTTTTATTTTCATCGTTAGCCTGTCCATCTCTATACAATCTATTTTTTTTTATAACCATGCCCTCTGGTGGAATCCCTTTTTCTTTCCAGAGTTGTGCATATGAAATCCTTGCAGCTGTTAATATGTGTAACATGATATATCTATCTGTTTTATTGCATTTTTGTGTTATTATACCTAATAAAAAAGTTTCCAGATTAAATTCAGTTTTCTGATTCGTAATTTCTTCTAGCCATTGCCTAATTGTATTCCAATATTTTTTCACCTCCTGGCATGTCCACCAGGTATGGAAATAAGTGCCTTTTTCTTTTCCACACTTCCAACAGTTTGGGTCTGAGTTAAACATTTTTGCCAGTCTAGTGGGAGGAAGGTACAATCTGTAGAACATTTTATATTGATTTTCCCTGTATGCTGTAGATGTAATTAATTTGTAATAATCCCCACATTCTTTCCCAATTTTCCAGGTCTATATTATGGCCAACATTTTTCGCCCATACCACCATCGTCTCTTTGACCATCTCCTCTTCCATTTTAAAGTCTAGTAGAAAATTACATATTCTTGAGATCATTTTCTTTTCCATTTCTTGTACAATTTTATCTAATTGATGCTTTCCCATGCAGGAACCAAATTGTTCTTTGTCCTTTCTGTATCTCGCCTGAATTTGCATGTATGGCCACCAATCTATCTTTATATTTTGTTGCTATAATTCTTGTCTCATTTTTAATCTTCCTTGTGTGTCTAATAAGTCTTTGTAATTCCTCTTTTTTCCTGGATCCATTGCATTTGGGTAGATTTGTGCTTCCATAGTTGACAACCAGTTCGGTATTTTAGTATAATGATTCTTTTTAATCTTGTTCCACGTCTGAATTAATGAATCTCTAAACATGTGTCTCTGAAAATATGCATGCTGTTTACATTTCCCATCCCATAGAAAACTATGCCACCCTCTCTGCAAGTCCATACCATAGCTGCAGCCTGGTAATACATTTCCTAGTCAGGGAGTCCAAAGCCACCCCTTTCTCTTTTGTCCTGTAATAGTTTCATTTTTATCCTAGGTTTTTTCTCATCCCAAGCAAATTTACTTATTATTCGATCTAATTCTTTAAAAAAAGGTTTTATCCAATCGTATTGGTACAGTTTGAAAAAGATATAGTATTTTTGGTAAACATTCTGATTGCCACAATTTTTCCCAATAATGACAGCTGTAATTTCTCCCACATTTCTACTTCTTTTTTAATTTGTATTATTAATTTGTCATAATCTTTTTTGATTGAAGAGCATCTTGCTGTTAACCAAATGCCTAAATATTTTACCTTTTTCACACTTTGCATTCCTAATTTTCCCTCTAATTCTTTTTTTTTTTGCTTATCTTTTAAATTTTTAGTCAATAATTTTGTTTTGTTTTTATTTATCTTAAGGCCTGTGACCTTGGCAAATTCCTCTATTTCCTTTATTAATTTTACTCCCGTATCCTCTGGATCTTCCAGAAAAAATACTATATCATCGCCAAATGCTTGTACCTTATAATGTTCCATTTTATTAGAGCCCCTTTGATTTCTTCATTATTCCTATTTTATGTTCACATCTATTTTATGTGAACAGATTATTGTAAAAGGTTAAATTTTAGGCAAATTTAATTTTTTTTCTTTTTATCTTATCAGTCTAAAATTAAGTACTGTAGCTGAGCATGTTTTAAGATTACTCCAGGAAATATACTTAGCAACAGGACACAATTGGTTTGCCATCCCATTATCCTGGATGCTGAGTTATATTCATTTATTTTTAAAATCCCATTGTAGTCCTGGGGATTTTTCAGAATTCAGAATTCAAGCATTAACTAGTTGTGTCTTTACTTTTTCTTTTTTGTGGCAGAAAGGGGAGAATTTTTTTTTTAATTACATTTATGTGCCGCCCTTCTCCGAAGACTCAGGGCGGCTTACAATTTCTGGGATGCAACCCAGTGTGCTCAGCAATAGCCTTCATTCCATTGTATATGCCTGCTTATTACTAAGCGGCATTTTTACAAAGTCAGCTTATTGCCCCCAACAATCTTGGGTCCTCAATTTACCTACCCCGAGAGGATAGAAGGCTGAGTCAACCTTGAGCCTGGTGGGATTCGAGCCTACAATAATTGTAGGCAGCTGGAGCTAAGTGCTAGGCATTTAACAGCCTGAGCTACCAAGGCTCAGCATTTCCCAAAATGCTGCTATCTGCTATGAAAAGACTAACCTTTTAATTTGTTTAGTGGGTTATACATCTCATTTTGAAATTGAATATTACAAAGGTACTAAGAATACATTTGAAATAGTACATCAAATGCACATAATAATCTCCATGTACATTTGAGAATGATGTCTCTTTAAGAAAAATGCTTCATAAACTGCACATAACACATTACGTTAATTTTTGTGGTAGAATATTTAAGAAGAGAAACATGATAGAAATTGGAACGTTCAGGAATCTTTCTACATTAATATTCTAGGATGGCACTAAAACACTCAACAGAATTCATTAAGGACAGTTTTATTGTTAAATATGTTTGCTAGTTGCATGAAATAAATTGGTAAATGCTAATACATTTCATCTATCATTAATGTACATAGTCCAATCTGCCTGCTTTTTAATAGACTAATATCCCTTAGGTTCTGTGGAAATTGCCAGTTTAAAAGCTTGTAGAAATGTTTTACTAAAAATTGTTCCATTTAGTTCACATGCACAAAAATAGTTTTCTAGAGACAAACACAATAAAAAGATTATCTGTTCCATTAACATTAGAGGAGGCAATTATCATTGGGTCCAAAAGAGTTTTGAAAGGAAGTAATTATATTTGGAGTTGGGTGGATTGCTTTCTTTCCAATAAGGCACTTTTACATTTTACTGGCATCCAATAATGGGGAAAAAAATCTAGACAATTGCTGTTCTCTGCAGTATGCTAAAATATTTTGATATTATCTTTGACTCCCACCCCCCCAAGATTGATTAGTTTGCCCAACCATGCAGTCTTCATTCTTTTAATATTTTATGTTCTTTTTTTTCCTACTTTGAAAATGTCTATTTATTTTTGGGGCATTTCATGCTTCATTAAACTTTTCTTTCTAATGTCCTTTCTTTGCTTTTTACAGCGTTATCCTGTAAACACAGTTGTTTTCAGGAAGATTTATTCTCAGGTATGTGATTATATGATGCAGCATTCAGCATTATCTTAACCTTTTCTGAGCGAGGTTAAATAGAGGTACAAGAGTCTCCCCACTGGGGAATAAAAGATGGCTGCTGCACAATTCAATTTCTAGCTGCCATAGAAAATTCTGTATGTATAACTATTGATTGTGCTATTTCTGCAGTGATATTCCCCATACATTGTATTTTAGAGTGAGAGATGCATATATAAGCAAGGCAGCTTTAAATCTTGTGGACTCCTCATCCGCCCCTAATAGAAGGCATCACCAAGGCTTGTAATATAAAGCTTTAATTTGCCTTAATTCTCTGGCATGAGTTATTTCTTTTCCAGGCAGTTATAATCCCATTAATCATAACTTTTACTTTAACAAATGGAACACTGTTAAACATCATATTACATTTTTGTATGTACTCTTAAATTATCATATTAAAATGGTCATGCTACAGTGCAAGTCATAGAATAAAATATTTAAATGACATAAAGGTTCTAACTGAAAGATACAAAAATGTCTTCCTGTGTTTTTAATTATTCAGGGAGTTTTTAGTTTTTAATTATTCAGGAAGTTTGAGAACTCTTCTTTAAGGGATATTTGGGCCACAATTTGTTGTGGACTCTCCCAAACAGGGACTTGGACAGAATGAATTAAATCCCAAATCTATGATTCTATAACTCCTTTTTTATCTTTAATTATATCAATTAAATTATTGCTTCTTCCTATTATATCTTGTTTATATATTCAGAGATGATGCCGGAAAACCAACATCTAAACCAATGGTTTAATTAAACCTAGTTTGCCCAGTATAGCATGGCAGGAGGAAGGCCATGATAAACCACTTCTGAGAAATCTGCATGAACCTGTCCAGGCAATTACTAGGAGTGAAGACTGATTTGAAATTTGAGAGCAGATTTGATGTAGTAGTTTAAGGCACAAGACAAAAAATCAGGAGAGAGTAAGCTTTTACCCTCCACTAGACATGAAACCAGCTGAATGATTTTCACCCACCTCCTCTCTCTCTCTCAACCATAAAAAGCAGGCAATAATAAACTACTTCTGAAATGATTGCCAAGCAGTTTGTGACAGGTTTTTTTTCTGATTTTGAGTGTTCCATTAAAATCTCACTGGATCTTATCAGGATTTATTTATGTATTTTTTTCATTTTCTATAGGATTATATTTCCTCCAATATTTTAAACTTTAAAGTAATTTAAAGAGTAGAAACAACATATGTAAGGGCAATATATGCTACTAATTATTGAAACTATTGGTAAGCTAGTATAAGTAGAGTGAGCATATTTTATTGAAAAAATAAAGAACAAACTTGAAAAAGAGGCAACTCTAGAAAAGGTTAATAAGGATAGAAAAAAAAATATTTGAAAAGGAGAATTCAAAATCAAATCTATGACAATAAATAATTTAAATACATCTAAAGGATAGTTATGAAATAAAGTACTGTAATTTATAATAAAGGTCATATGGTTTCTGTAAGTATAAGCTACTGTATGTACAATAACTATATATTATATTATCTGGTGTACACTATATGCTTCATTTTATATTTTACATAATTACACTCACTGCAAATAAAATGTAATTTTCCTGATGCCTCCCCCAAGATGGCTGCTGAGAGCTAGGAGAATTGCTTTCTGTTAGATTTGCATGAAGAGTCAGATGCGGAGTGCTTCAGTGAAGGGTTTATTAGTGACTACAGCTCATAACAGACCCGATTTGGCTGGGCTGCGACTGCTACTTATAGCCAGCAGCCGCAGTTGCCAGCCAATCAGAGTGCAGGGTTTTCCCGCACTTTTTAAACCAATCATTTCTGACATTTTACAAGAACAGTTCAAATTTAACCAATGACATTCAAACCTGCATACATAACACCACTCCCCACTAGGTTCAGTCCATACTCAAACCCCAACCTATCTAATGTATTCTTTTAAAAAGGTGGGGCTCTTACGTGTACGTTGAGACCTTCGTGGTTCAGAAGTTTTAACGTTCTCACCCAGTGAGAGAGGAAATGTGTCTGTTGACATTTCCCTACTTGGACTTCCTGTGAAAGAAGACCCTGTTTGATTGTTACAATCTGGTCTTTCCTCCCAACCCATCTCCAGCCCAATGTCAGCACCTAAGTCAGGTAGTGATGTGCAATCTTCCACTTGTAAGGATGGATTTTGGCATTGTGACAGGTTTTGGGATGGTTCCTGTTGTAATGGCTCGTTACACATGGGGTTGATTCTTGCTTGATGATTATCCTCATGCTCCTCCCCCTCCCCCCTAGAAAAGGCATTAGGTATGGGAACTAGAGAGGAACAATTGCGATGTTCCTGAGGTAATCTGGATCTTAACGGATCAATGTGCCTGCTCCAGAGGACACCATCCTCTGTACCCTGTAAGAACGAGGGCCAGTTATTTGAGTTATTTCAGCAGGAATCCATGAAGGTTCACCCATAAGGTTCTTAGCATAAACAGAATCACCCACACTGAACGTGCAAACTTTGCTAGTGGAATCAAGTGGTGTGTTGGGTGTGTAAGAGGGATGAAGGCGGTCAAGGGGAGACCTAAGTTTCCTACCCATCAACAACTCTGCTGGGGATAATTTAGTTGATGGGTTAGGACTGATGTGCTGAACACTAAGAAGTTTTTCAACTTTCTCAGTGATGTCCCCAGGACCCAATTGCTGAAGCTTTTCCTTGGTAAAACGTACCATGCGTTCAGCCTGGCCGTTAGCCGAAGGGTGCCCAGGGGCAGTAAGGGCATGTCTGATACCCTGTTGTGCTAAATAGGATGCAAAAAGGTTGAATGTAAATTGAGGGCCACTATCAGAGACAAGGACATCAGGTAACCCATGGGTTACAAAAAGTTTTTTGAGCTGCTTGATGACAGCATCAGTTGTGGTGGATGCCATAGGGATTACCTCTAGCCATTTGGAATATGCATCTACTATAATAAGAAAGGTGTGCCCTCTGGTAGGGCCAGCGAAATCAATGTGAATCCTAGACCATGGGCCCCTAGGACATTCCCATTCCTGTTTGGGGGTGAGAGGTGGGGCAGGCCTGACTACCTGACAGTTGGGACAAGATGCAACCCAGTTTTCAACCATTTTGTCAATACCTGGCCACCATACATAACTCCTGGCCAATCCCTTCATCCTTACAATACCAGGATGACCATCATGTAACATTTCCAAAACCTCTTTTTGCAGTTTTGCAGGAATAACCACCCTGTTACCCCACAAAATACATCCTCTTAATACAGATAATTCAGTTTGCCTGGACTTAAAATGTTGGGCAAGGTGAGGTAGATCTTGAAGAGGCCAACCTTTCTTAATCCAGCCTATAACAGGAGCCAATAAAGTGTCTTTGGGGGTCTCTCTGGCAATTTCAGCAGCGTGCACTGGAAGCTTGGCAACAGTTTCTAGGAAAAAGGTGTGTGCCTCAGGTTCAAAGTCCTTCTTGTGACAAGGGAGTGGGCAACGACTCAAGGCATCAGCATGTCCAATGTCCTTGCCAGGCTTGTGGATAAGTTTGTATGAATAAGCAGCAAGAAATTCAGTCCACCTCAGCATTCTTGGTGACAGGATAGTGGGTGTAGGTTTGTCTCCTGCCACAAGGTTTGTGATCTGTGACAATGGTAAATGTTCTCCCATATAAATACTCATGGAATTTCTTGACAGCTGCAACAATTGCCAATGCTTCCTTGTCCAATTGGCTGTAATTCCTCTCTGCTTTGGTCAAAGTGTGAGAGTAAAATGCAATAGGGCTTCCTCCCACTGGGAAGCCTGTGGCTCAAACCCCCCACTCCAAAAAGGGATGCATCACAAGTCAGTACCACCGGCAAATTCTCAGAGAACTGTATCAGTACAGCATCAGACGTGATTAGTCTTTTAATATTGTTAAATGCTGATTGTTCCTTCCTGCCCCAGACCCAAGCAGATTTTTTTGTCCAGTAATCTGTGTAATGGTTCTGCAATGGTTGCCTTCTGAGGTAGGAACATGTGATAAAAGTTAATAAGTCCAAGGAAGGCTTGCAAATCTGTTTTGCATTTAGGTCTAGGGGCTTCTTTGATTGCTTGAACCTTGGCATCTGTAGGGTGGATGCCATGCTTGTCAATCATATAGCCCAAGAACTCAACCTTGTCAGTCCTAAGAGTGCATTTTTTTTCCTTGACTTTTAACCCCGCTTTCTTGAATCTGGTAAGGACTTCTCTGAGTCTCTCTTGTAATTGAGTGTCATTTTCAGCAGAGATTAACACATCATCAAAGTAAGGCACTACCCCTGGCAGTCCTTGGAGCATCCTTTCCATAAGGCTTTGGAAGATGCCTGGTGCCACGCTTACTCCAAACTTTAACCTTTTACATTTGAAGGCACCTCTATGAGTCACAATGGTTTGGGCCTCTGCAGTGGCATCATCAACTGTTAGTTGTTGATATGCCTGGGCCAGATCCAATTTGGCAAAGACTGTACCCCTGCCAAGTGAATGTAATAAATGATGCACCACTGGAACTGGATATGCACTCTGCTGAAGCGCATGGTTCAGTGTCCCCTTATAGTCTCCACAAATTCTTACTGACCCATCAGTCTTGACTGGTGTGACTATGGGTGTCTCCCATCTGGAGTGGTCAGTGGGCTCTAAAATTCCTTGAGCTATTAGTTTATCTAATTGTGCATCAATTTTTTCCTTTAAGGCAAATGGGACCCTTCTGGGCTTTAAACGAATTGGGGGCACCTTGGGATCTAGGTTGAAAGTGATAGGGGTCCCCATATACTTGCCCAATCCGTCGCTGAAGACCTCTGGAAACTCAGACTTCAAGGCTTCCTCCCATTCAGTGTTGCTCATGTGATTGATGCCAGTCACCTCAATGCCTAGTGGATTGAACCACTCAAGTCCCAGCAAGCTTGGGGTCCTTGTCCACGATGGTCAGGGGCAAACGTTTGGTGTGGCCTTTGAACTTCACGTTGAATTCTCTTGTTCCAATTACTGGAATCTTGTTCCCTTGGTAGTCTTTAAGAGTCAGTGCTTGCTTCTGGAAATGTTTCTTCTGAATGTTGGGAAGTAGCCTGTGAATAGTGTCCCATGACACCATAGATAAATAGGAGCCTGAGTCCACTTCCATTTGGCAAGGCCTTCCTTCAATTAGTACCTTCACATGTACTTTTCTGCTTCTTAAGCGTGAAGAATGACCAATAGTGACTGTTTGATGAGTTTCATTCTTCCCATTTGCTTCTGTGCTGCGCCCCAATTTCTCACTGAAGTTGTTATGCTTGAATTCTTTGTCAGGAAACTTCTTTCTGCTTGGTGGAGTTCTGGATGATTTGCAGACTCTTGCTTTTTCACAACGGAGGCAGATGGTATCAAAAAACTTGCATTCAGTGCGGGGGTGGCCCCCACAACCTCTGCAATAAAAGTCTTGCCTCTTTCTTCCAAGGTCTTTCCTTTTCTTCTCCATTCTGAGTCTATAAATTCCTTCCTCCACCTCACTACAGTCTGAATCAGAATCTATTTGCTCGCAATGGGTTGTTGTGGATTCTTCCACATCAGGATGGCTTGCGGCCTTGTTAATTTTCTTCATGGCTGCTGCTGAGGACTTGGTAGCTTCCACTGAAGAAGCTTCTTCTATGGCCTCCTTAAGTGTGATCTTAGGTTTCATTAATAATTTGCTCTGCAAAACCTTGTCTTTTAGGCCTAGAACAAATCCATCGCGCATGGCCTCTTCTAAGTTGATAACTCACATGTACCCCCAAAGTCCCTTAAACTTGCCACGAAGTCATTAACGTTTTCGCTTTCCCCTTGATCCCAATGGTAGAATTCGTGTCTCTTAATGAGGCACAATACTTGTGGTGCGTAATGGGCTCTTAATAACTTTTCTAAGTTGGGCCAGTCCATTACCTTCATGTCTGCAGCTCCCGCCAATGCCTTTGCCATCTTGAAAATGGCCGGACCGCAGTGGGTGGGAAAGACCGCCCTCTTCTGCTTGTTGGAAATGTCGGTGAGATCGTTTCCCTCCAAATACATTTGGAAACGATCTGCATACGAGTCCCAGTCTTCTGCCATCGGATCGAACGGGGCTGGGGGTGTTCAGCACAGCCATCTCTCTCAGCTTGTTCTCCGCGTTGTCTTCTCTTCGGGAAGGATCCCACCTTGTCGCCAGTGTTAGATTTGCATGAAGAGTCAGATGCAGAGTGCTTCAGTGAAGGGTTTATTAGTGACTACAGCTCATAACAGACCCGGTTTGGCTGGGCTGCGGCTGCTACTTATAGCCAGAAGCCGCAGTTGCCAGCCAATCAGAGTGCAGGGTTTTCCCGCACTTTTTAAACCAATCATTTCTGACATTTTACAAGAACATTTCAAACTTAACCAATGACATTCAAACCTGCATACATAACACTTTCTCCTGTCAATGATCTGCTGATTTAGCTACCAAAGCTGGTTCTTTGGTAGTGCTGCTCCCTGGATCTGAATGGGAGCACTTCGGAACAACCCAAGATGACATTTGGACACAGTGGATCCACTCAGGAAGAGGAATCTTGAACACTGTGACTGCCACCTTCTTGACTTCTTTGACATTCGTAGGAATTTATCATACATAGAGAGACACATAATAAAAATAAGTACTGTATATCTGTGGGTACAGATGATGCTCCTGATCCCTTTTGTACATGAATGAGTCATTGAAGTCTGGAAGTAATCTTAAGAAATGAGGACTACTATTTGTTTTATTATAGCAAACCATATAGATTAGGCTTGGTATATTCAAAGCCAAAGAACACACATATAAGGCAGAAGCCAAAATGCTTTACTGAACAAAGGAAAACAAAAGAATATGTGATTGCAAACATAACACAGAACAGAAATGCTCATAGACAAGACAGTAAAACAAAAGAGGAAACTGAACAACAGAGTGCAGATACAAAACAGAATTTCATAACCTTCAGCCGTTGGGAAACTCATTCTTTTTAAAAGCGACAGTAATATACCCTAAATTATTCTGGCTATATTGGTGCTCCTAGAATGACCCTGGTGCACATCCCTAAAATAGATGTCAGAGATTAGCTAATATCCCATTGCAATATTAATACGTCTTTCTTTGTGAGTTCTTTCCTGAGCAGGTGGTTGGCCTTAGAGTTAAAATGAAAATTCTCTTGAACTGCATGAAAAGCATCTCAAGGTCGGAAATTCAAAGACTCATAATTTCTATATTTAAGGTTTTACCAAGCTATGCTATGCGCCCCAAAAAGCAAAATAAGGCATTTTACATAATACAGAGAAAAAGAAGAGTACATTGTCTGCTTTCTGTTATAATTGTCTTCTACAATAGAACAGCAGAATTGCATATACTATAACACTATTTGATATTTTTATCATACTTATTTAGTGGATTGGTAAGGCTTTTTAATCTCAAAAGACTCATAATATACTAGTTATAATGTAATGCTTTTAAAGGTATTATATCCAATGTTGTACAATCAATTTTTCAGTGTATCTGAATATGCCAGTTAACAATAAACCCATGACTTCATAATGTTTTCTAAAGTAATGATAACTAGATATAGATATCCCCAAAGAGATTTGGATGACCTCTACACTAATAGCCTTCCATAAGGCACTTAAGAACTGGCTATTCCCACAGGCATTTGGGCTGAAAGATTAATGAGTCTGCTAATTGGTTAGTTTGCCAATTGATTTATTGTTACTTTGAAAAATTGGGAACATTTTTTTTGATCATGAATCCTGTTCATTGTTTAATTGTTTTATGTTTGATTTTTAACGTTTTGTACATTATTCAGAAGCATTGTTAGATGAACAGTCATATAAATTATTTAAATAAACCAGGAAATAAATAAAAGTTCATAAAAAGTAAGTTTTCTTAGTAGTTGAAGTCATGGTAGAACACTGGAAACACAAACAAAAAGGAAAATAATTGTTAGATTTGTAATTGGATTCTAAAAGTGGAACTAAGTTCACTAAATTCAACAGCATTTATACTTTGGAATTTCATTCCAAACTACCAAAGACATTAATACTATATTCGTTCTTTTTCTCTTTGACTTCTTCCCATTCACAGACTTACAGATATTCAAATTGGGTTATTTATTTATTTATTTAATTTATATTGCCGCCTATTCATCCATGGTGACTCGAGACGGCTTACAGAATGTAAAACCATATTTAAAACAAAAAACAAAAATAAAAACAATAAAAACTAACAAAAAGAATCAAATAAATTAACTAGAAAGTATTATTTTTTTCAATACAAATTTACATTATACTTAAATCCCTTTGAAGCAACATCACCAGGGTACAGAGGGGAAATATATGAAATATATTTTAAGATTATGTTTCTTGGTAGAATGGCAATCTCTTTTGTATCAAAGCTCCTGGATTTTGTGGCTCCATTTTGATATACAGATAGTCCTCAAATTACAATCGGGATGGGAATTTTGATTGCTAAATAATGTGGTTTTTAGCGTTCCATTGGGATGATCCAATGGACTTCAAAAACTCCCTCCAGCCATATTCCACACTGCCAGTGGTCATTAAGCTAGTCATCAGATGACTGGACCCAATTTTATATCCATTTTACCATGGTTGCTAAGATAATCATGTGGTCTTTAAGTAAAACATGTGGTTGTTAAGTGAACCCAACTTCCCCAATTGACTTTGTTTGTCGGAAGCCAGCTGGGAAGGCAACAAATTATAATAACATGACTGCAAAATGCTGCAACCGTCATAAATCCGCGCTGGTTGCCAAGTGTCCAAATGAACATACATTGCTACTGTGATCATGGAAATGATGCAATGGTTGTAACCAATGGTGGGCTGCTGACATTTCGGACCGGTTTGGGTGAGCCAGTAATTCCGACAATCAGCTGCCCCTACCCACCCGCTCCCGCCTTATCCTGTTCTTTATTTCCTGCTTTCTAGCTCATCTCAATCACGTGGCACAGATTTCCCCACCCTCGCTGTTCTACTTACCATTGCTGACTTGGAAGGTAAGCAGTTGAGCTTTTAAATGCTCCATTTTCAGTGCTGTGCGCAAGTGCCTTGGTGCGTGCATGCTCACTGAACTGGTTGTTAAACCGGTTGCAGCCCACCACTGGTTGTAACTTCAAGGATGGATCATAGTAACTTTTTCTGACGTCATCAAAACTTTGAACCATTGGTAAATGAAGGTTGTAAAATGAGGACTACCTATACGTGATAATAGCTATAATAGCTGTTATAGCTGGGTATTCTTTGGAAGTATTCATTCACTGTGTTTCCTTTTATTGGTAATTTTGATTTAAACACAACCAATGTTTACAAGACTATTTATATTAAAGTGACAACATTTCTTTTACAATGTACCTCAGAAAGCTTTATAGAAGCATGAAGAGGCTAATCTTTTCCTTAATAGAAAATGAAAAGAGCCTGCTTGCTCTAATTTAGGTAAGAGCTAAGAATAATTTCCTTTCATCTACTTTCTAAAGGTTTGGTTACCAAGGATACATTGTGGATCCTAATAATCTGGATTTTGTTTTTTTCTTTTGAAAATATTTCAAAGCGTTTGGTGTACATTGCCTTTGGGCCACCCAGACAAAATGAATATTGATTTCTATTAACACTTTTTAAATCTAGAGCGTAAAGTCTATAAGGATGAATACAGATTTTAAAAGTCAAAACACCAGTTCTAATCCTTGTATAAATAAGAATTTGGCCTCAAAACTGATTATTAGTAGTTTCTCTTTGCTGCTACAGATGTTTGCAGCAGCCCAGATTTGTAACCCCAAATAAATATACTCTTTCATAACTTGAAATAAAAATTCTGTCTCTCCCAGCGTAGCAGTCTATCTGATTATAGTAATTATTAGCATAATGTTCTAAAGTAGTGTTTTTCAAAGTTGGCAAGTTTAAGATGTGTGGACTTCAACTCTTTGTTGGCAGAATATTTCTGGAAGTCCACACATCTTAAAACTGCCAAGTTTGAGAAACACTGCTCTAAAAGAACTGCCAAATTAATTTCTTATAATTTCCTGAGGTAGCACATTCTGGGGTTTGGAATATAATGTGATTTTTGAAGGTACAGTGGGGGGAAGGGATGCTTCTGATATAAGTGGGTGTTGCTATTAAAACTAGAGATCAAATGTTTTAACATTTAAAGTGTGTTTGGCTAAATAAGCATTACCGAAGCATTACTTATATGCCTATTTGTATTTATTAAACAAATTTATACAGTTGTCAAATTCCCACACAATGACTCTTGGTGGCATACAATATTAAAAATCCACAGTTAAAAATCCACAAGTTAACCCCCACTCCACCCCATGGTGACAATGACAAAATAAAAAGTAATTCAATAGTTCCAAATAGGATTCTCAAACTGGCTGCCAAAACATGTTTTCAAGGCCCTATGGAAAAGCAACAAGGTGGGGGCCAATTTTGCCTCCAGAGAATAATGCTTCAAAGGGAGGCACCACCATAGAGAAGATCTATTTTCTAGGCCTCCTAGGTGTGCTTCCTTGATAGTTGGGACCTGCAACATGCCCCTCTTTCCTGCTCTGGTGGGCTGGGTAGGTGTAATTTTGGAGAGGCAATCCATCAAATAACCTGTACTCTAAGCCATGTAGAGCTTTAAAGCTTTAAAACCAACAAATATCCAGGATCTGGGTCCAGATAATCCATTTCTTCCATGATCTTCTGCAGCTGCAACAGGACCACCTTCTGAACAACCTTAAAAAGTTGGGACAAACCCCCTCCATTCCCCTTGTATCTGCCATTGCATTACAAAAACTTTTCATTCTGAGGCCCAGTTAAGTTGATAAATAAAATTATTGTCCAATTGGAATTGAGTGATTTACTTTGGACTGTAATCCCATTCACTTAGAAAGATTAATATGAGACAAGAAATAAAAAACTATCATTTTTTCACATTAGCAAAAACAGATATATCTCATCTGCAATTCTAAAAGATGTCCAGAAAGCAGTGTAAAAGTAAGGATTTTCCATATCTATTTTCCCTCATCTAGTGGTCACCGAAATGAACAAAACTGTTCTACTCATTCAGATAAGAACACAGGAGCCATTTTAAACAGAGATGACTATGATGAGATAGAACATTACATATTATGTTTCTAATAAAAGTTGAACGAAAGTCAGACCAGCATATGTTGTTGAAGTTTCTCAATATGTGGATATATCTATTCATAGTTTTTCTTGTTAAGTAATTAGCTGAAAAAGCAGCCATTCATAGGAAAATATATTCCTTTTTTTGTAGTAAGTTTTTATTTTATTTTATAACAAGCAAAAATTCCAATTTCAATTGAACAGTGGGTACAAATCATTTTAGGAAATAATTACAGTATTTACAACAATATTCATTGCATTCATATCAATTATATTAATGTTAAGAACCATAATAATCATACTATTTGTTTAACAATGTTAACGTATCTTTCTTATGTCACTAATCCTTTCATATATTTCCCTGTTTCTAGCTCCTGTTTTTGGTCAGCTAACCATTGATAAAATAAGTCCCAAGTCAGTTTCTTCCTTTTCCTTAATTGTAAGTGTTAGCTTATCCATTTCTGCACATTCTAATATTTTTCTAATCACACCTTCATCTGTTGGGATCTCTTCACTTTTCCATTGTTGTGGCAGGAGATAGACCAACGCCCACCATCCTGTCACCCAGAATGCTGAGATGGACTGAATTCCTTGCTGTTTATTCATATAAACTTATCCATAGACCTGGAAAAGACATTGGGCACGCAGATGCACTGAGTCGCTGCCCACTTCCTCTATGCACTGAGGACCCTACTCCTGAAACTTGCACCTTTTTTCTAGAAACTGTTGCCAAGCTTCCAGTCCATGCTGCTGAAATTGCTAGAGAAACTGCCAAAGACACTTTATTGGCTCCTGTTGTGGGCTGGGTTAAAAAAGGTTGGCCACTTCAAGATCTACCTCAGGTTTCCCAACCTTTTAAATCTAGACAAACTGAATTATCTGTCTTAAGGGGATGTATTCTGTGGGGTAACAGAGTGGTTATTCCTGCAAAACTTCAAAAAGAGGTCTTGAAAATGTTACATGAGGGTCACGCGGGTATTGTCAGAATGAAGGGATTGGCCAGGAGTTATGTATGGTGGCCAGGTATAGACAAAATGGTAGAAAAATGGGTTGCATCCTGTCCAAACTGTCAAAAAGTCAGGCCTGCACCTCCTCTCACCCCCAAACAGGAATGGGAATGTCCTAGGGGGTCCATGGTCCAGGATTCATATTGATTTTGCTGGCCCTACCAGAGGGCACACTTTCCTTATTGTGGTAGATGCATACTCCAGATGGTTGGGGGTTATCCCTATGGCCTCCACCACAGCAGACGCTGTTATCAAACAGCTTAAGAAACTTTTTGTAACTCATGGGTTACCTGATGTTATTGTTTCTGACAATGGTCCTCCATTTACTGCCAACCTTTTTGAATCATATCTAGCACAACAGGGTATCAGACACGCCCTTACAGCCCCTGGGCATCCTTTGACTAATGGCCGAGCTGAACGCATGGTACATTTTACTAAAGAGAAACTCCAACAATTGGGTCCAGGGGACATCACTGAGAAAGTTGAAAAACTACTCAGTATCCAACACATCACTCCTAACCCATCCACTAATTTAACTCCAGCCGAGCTTTTGATGGGTAGAAAACTCAGGTCTACCCTGGACCGCCTTCACTCCACTTACGCACCCAACGCACCATTAGATTCCACTAGCAAAACTCACAAATTCTCCGTGGGTGATTTTGTTTATGCTAAAAACCTTGTAGGTGAACCATTGTGGATTCCTGCAGAGATAACCCAGGTTACAGGCCCCAGGTCTTACAGGGTTCAAACTGAGGATGGTGCCTTGTGGAGTAGGCACATAGACCAGTTACAGTCCAGACTGCCTCTGGAGCATCGCCCTTGCTCCTCTCTGGACTTCATCCCCACAGCCTTTTCTAGGGGGGAAGGGGGAGATAATGGAGGTAATTAGCAAGTAAGAATCAACCCCATGTGTAACGAGATAACACGACAGGAACCATCCCAAACCCTGTCACAGTCCCAACAACCATTTTTACAAATGGAGGATTGCACATCATTACCAGACTTAGAGGATAACACTGGGTTGGAAATAGATTGGGAGGAGAGATCAGGTTGTAGTAACCAAACAGGTTCTACCAGTACAAGAAATCCTAATAAGGGAATGTTGGCGGATACATTTCCTTCCTCACAAGGTGAGATTCCCAAAACACCTGAGCCACGCAGGTCTCAACGTACCCATAAGAGCCCCACCTATTTACAAGAGTATATTAGATAGATGGGGTTTGAGTATGGACCAAACCTAGTGGGGAGGGGTGTTATGTATGCAGAGTTTGAAATCATTGGTTGTAAAAGTGCGGGAAAACCCTGCACTATGATTGGCTGGCAGCCACAGCAGCTGGCTATAAATAGCTGCTGCGGCTGAGCCATTCGGGTCCGTTCTGAGCTGAAAGTCACAATAAAAAAGAGCTGAAGCACTCCGTGTCTTGTCTCTCCATGCAAACTTAACAAATTCCTTGTCTCCAATCACACCTGGCCAATAAAGAATTCTGTTCTGTTCTGTTCTGTTCTGTTCTGTTCTAGTCTAGTCTAGTCTAGTCTAGTCTAGTCTACTCTACTCTACTCTACTCTACTCTATTCTATTCTATTCTATGTAGTAAAGTCAAAAAAGCTAGAAAAACACTTCCAAAAACGGTTTTTAAAATATTCATTTTATTCAAATAGGCATCTGTCCTGGTCAATAATAGATATGATATGGAGTCACTGGAGTTAAAGTCAAATGTGCAAGAAATAGAAATAGAATCAAGCACTTGGGCAGATCATAATCCAATTGGAGTTAAGTGGAAAGGACAAAATGGAGATGGACATTGAAGCAAGCCATATTAAAAGACAAGGAATTTATATAAAATATGGAAAAAGAAATGGTCTTTTTTTCCCAAAGAGAACAGAAAAGAAGGAACTTCATTACAAAATGTATGGAACATAGCTAAGGCATATATTCGGGGACCAGCTATAACATACACAGGGGGAAAAACAAGAAAAAGAAACAAAATCAAAAAATGTTAGCAGAAGAACACAGGAGACAGGGATTTGAAACCAGAGATGTTTCTGTTGGACATTTTACCAGACAGCTATAACAAAGGGAACATAGATTCCTTCATGATATATCCCTGTAGATACATAGGTAAATGTTGCCGTTTGAATCATAGTAACTTAATTATGTGCTAAATGACTTCAGTGCATTATGACTTGGGGAAATATAATTAGTCTGATTTAGGAAATAAAACTTTTGATTAAGGATCCTTAACCAGAGAGGATTTTCTTTCTTTTCTTTGTTTTGTCTTCCTAAAAATATATTATTTCACTTAATGCTTCCTTCTAGCAAGTCAGAGATAAATTGGATGTTAAACTACTCCAAGTGACTGCCTGTCATATGTATTTAATATTATGAAAAGCAATCATTGGCTACCAATATTTAGGGACTGAGAAAGCAATGGTTGGCTAAAGCATGTCTTACAATTTGGTTTTCAGAAGGCCATAGCTCATAGCTTAATTATATTATTTTATAAGCAAAAGTTCTGAGGTTATTAGCACAGGGCTTGGAAAATCTATCATTTATCCAGAAAAACAAATCAATCAGTGAAAAGTAGATATTTTCAGGCATGAAAGTTTTGGATCAAATTATGAGCTATAGAGAGGTTATTTAAAATAAAACAAACAAAATATCAACACTATAATGCATCACACCTTTGATACTTAACATACATCATTCTTTTTAGGAAAGAAATGTATTACTTCCTTTCTGCCAAGTGGTCTTAAGCCCAATACCTCTGTTGCTACAATGACTTCTATGTAAGTAGTTTATTATTTGGTGTATTGAGAAATAGGTGATTTTCTTTTGGATAGCTTTCTCTAGATTCAAACCCAGAAACTGTAAGATTGGTCTAATAAAGTCAGTCTATCCTTTCTCAGTGATTTTGCAGATAGAAGGAAGAGGGGAATGCAATCATTTGGGCGATAGTTATCTATTGTGGTTTCTTTGACCAATTGAATGTCAAATTAAAACATTTTAGTTGTTTTTATTTCAATTGGTTTCCCAGTGATGTTTCTTCTGTTTTTGTGCTCAGTAACTTGTCTTCTGTCCTTCAGGAGTCCAACTTCCTGAAACTGTCTTTAAAATAACTTCCTTTATTGCTGTCTGCTGCTGTTGATACTCTGTTTTCATACTTGAGAGTAGACATTTATCGTTACTGCATATCTACATATTTGGAGTATTGTTCTATGAATAGTTTATGAATTTAAGGAAGTTTCATGTTTTATGTTCATCAAAAACTACAAAGAGTATAAATGAGTTCTAAATGGTAATGAAAGAGCAGAAATCACTCATAAACAACGTGATGCTAAACGCAAAATAAAGTTTCCTGCTCTAAACCTCAAAAGCAGGCAACTTATTCTGTTAATTGTAGTTGGCAAGTCATCCCAAGAGTTTTTAATACATTGTGGCTGCTTTATTTCTTTCAGTTATACAAACATTCAAAATTAAGCTAGGATTGAACTTATTTTGAGCCTGCTGATAGCTTCAGTATAAATATTTTATATTTACATCATGTTTATGCATGAGAATGAAAACAATTGTCAGCTTATTGCAGCTTTGAATTAATACCTTAAAATTATGTCAGAGGGTCACTTTTTAAAAGTCTCCTACACAAAAATATACACAAACAAATAAACATCTGGTTCTTTCATCAATTGTGGGGTTGAGATATAAATAGAATTAAGAAATCACCAAATCATTACAGCTACCTGGTCCAACAGAGCAGCAAGGAAGAATATGCTGTTGGTCCCAAGAAAAAAGGTCTTCTTTGTGGTGATTTCCTCCCTATGCAATATTATTTTCCCAGGGATAAGAATGGTTTTACAATAGGTCCTACAAAACATGGTTCTATAAGCTTGGGAACCCTAGGTCGATATGGAACTTATGGTTGGTTTGATTGTATGTTGCAGCCCTGTGGGCCTTGGGTGGAGGTGGGGGGTGGAAGGCTTATGTATCTTTGTATTTTTAATTTTGTAACCTGTTCAGACTCACTATGTGTGAGTTGGGCGGCCATATTTATTTGCTTGGATGTATATATATTGTTTTGGTCCATGTTTAAATGTTTCTATAATCCATTCATTTTATTCTGAAGTACTTTTGAATTGATAAAAGCACAGGGAAGCACAGAGTAGGATGGCACAGCTATTTATGGTATGATAAGGTTAAAGTAAATGTTGATTTCAACAATCACTTCATTAGACATGTCATCCTAAGAGTTTGGAATAAATATAAAATAAGGTTCTCTGTGAAAATGCCCCTTTGGGTATCACTCCAGCAAGCTTTTTAAGAAAAGAAATGGTGGCAAGGCCATATTGGTGAACTTATGGTCAGATAATATCTTTTAATTATGGAGACCCTATCCCCAAAAGTAAAGAGGAGGTGGAATTAGAAGGATGTGTTTGCCATTGGTTTATATATTTACAATGGAAAGAAAGATTTAAATTAAATTTTAAAAAGCTATGGATTTGATTTTGTAAAAAATGAATAGGAAATCCTATTGTATGATACTGATGAACATATTATTGGTAAGGTTTGTAAATTGCTACTGAAATTGAATTTGGAGAATGACTATGTAAAACATTGTACGATTCAGTGGGCAAAGAATTTTGGATATATTATATTGCTTGAACTATGGGAAGATGTTGACAAAAGGTTTAACATTTACATTAAATTATAATTTAAAAGAAAAAAAATGATAAGATGAGATACGATTGGTATTTAACAGTGGGCAAATTGTTAAGAATGTATAAAGATACCTCAAATGAATGTTGGAAATGTAACTGTAAAGAAGGAAGTTTTTACCATTTTTGGTGGACATGTGACAAAGCAAAGACATATTGGAGTAGGTTTCACATCTTAATACAGAAGATTCTTAAAGTAATATAAAGGTTGATGTTATGTATATGCTGGCAGCAGCAATAATAATCTATACACAGACAAATGGAAGGATACTTTGATTCTCAGTTGACAAATGACTGCAGAAGTTATATCTAATAAATATCAATTTTACAGAAGACAATGTTGAAAAAGCACTACGCAATCTAAAACCAACTCTATCTATTGCACCAGATGGAATATGTTTCTACTTCTTAAAAAAGCTATCCACTGCCGTAGCCAAACCTCTAAGCATAATCTTTGAAAAATCTTTCAGGACCAGCTCCTTGCCAAACCTATGGTCACAAGCCACAGTCATCCCCATTTTCAAAAAGGGAGACCCCAGCTTAGTTGAAAATTACAGACCAATCTCCTTATGCTGTGTCACCTGTAAAGTCATGGAATCAATTATTAACCAATCCATTATCGTCCACTTAGAGACAAACAACTTACTCTCTAATAAACAATTTGGTTTCAGAAAAAAACTATCCTGTAATCTGCAACTCTTACACTGCAAAAACATATGGACTACACAACTTGATCAGGGCAAAACAATAGACACAATCTACATAGACTTCTGTAAAGCCTTCGATTCAGTGGTACACAACAAACTACTATTAAAATTAAAATCTTATGGTATCTCTGGACATCTGCATAACTGAATAGAAGCATTCCTGTCAAACAGACAACAAATGGTCAAAATTGGGAGCATCCTATCAAATTCTGTACCTGTCAATAGTGGTGTCCCCCAAGGCAGTGTTCTAGGACCAACTCTCTTCATACTCTACATAAATGACCTCTGTGATCATATTAAGAGCAACTGCATTCTCTTCGCTCATGATGTAAAGCTATTAACACCACAGATGATTCTGCTACCCTTCAAAAAGACCTCGACTATTTATCAGAATGGTCAAACAAATGGCAACTTCAAATCTCAACAAATAAATACTCTGTCTTACATATTGGCAAAAAAAATCAGAAAATAAAATACAAGCTGAATAGTCAAGACTTTGTTGATGATCCAAACTCTGTCAAGGACCTTGGAGTACTCATCTCAAATGATCTAAGTGCTAGAGCCCACTGTAACTACATAGCCAAAAAGGCATTAAGAGTTGTTATAACCTAATCCTATGTAGCTTTTTCTCTGGTAATATCACACTACTAACTAGAGCATACAAAACATTTGCTAGACCAATACTTGAATACAGCTCATCAGTCTGGAACCCACATTATGTATCTGATATTAACACAGTAGAGAAAGTCCAGAAATATTTCACAAGAAGAGTTCTCCACTCGTCTACTCATAGCAGAATACCTTATGCCACTAGACTTGAAATTCTAGACATAGAAAACCTAGAACTATGCCACCTTTGGTCTGATCTAAGTATAGTATATAAAATCATACATTTCAATGTCCTACCTGTCAATGAATACTTCAGCTTCAACCATAACAATATAAGAGCACACAATAGATACAAACTCAAGGTTAACTGCACCAAACTTGATTGCAGGAAATACAACTTCAGCAACAGAGTGGTCAATGTCTGGAATACATTACCCGACTCTGTGGTTTCTTCCCCAAACCCCAAAATCTTTAACCTTAGACTATCTACTATTGACCTCACCCTGTAGGGGGCATGCATAAGCGCACCAACGTGCCTACCGTCCCTGTCCTATTGTTTCTTTTATTTTTCTTATATGTATCCATGTATTTATAACTATGTTCATACTTATACCTATTATCTTGTAAGCAATTGACAAATTAAATGAAATGAAATAATAAATAAATAAATAAAATTGATGT
This sequence comes from Naja naja, assembly GCA_009733165.1. Classification (NCBI taxonomy): domain Eukaryota; kingdom Metazoa; phylum Chordata; class Lepidosauria; order Squamata; family Elapidae; genus Naja; species Naja naja. The sequence goes on from CM019152.1 coordinate 12,060,848, forward strand.
AGTTAGCAGAGATGGCTACATCCATTGCTTTGGTTAAAGAAAAGAACACAATTAATTTTGTTTCTACTTGGAAATGGCTTTTGGACTTTGGGGCTTGAGGTAGAAAAAATGAAACTTTGATTTTAGGTTCTGCTAATTAGATAGGTTTGGTGTTATAACAATGGCTAATATATATTATCATATAAAAGTAAAAATTGTTATTATCTTAATCCACTGCGCCAAAACGAGTTGGGAGTCAATGCTTTCCTTTTTCTTTTTCCCTTTACCCTACACTGTTTTCTTTTCCTTTCCTTTCCCCCTTTTCCCCATTATCTTCATTTTTCTGATAAACTAATAAAAAACTAATAAAATGAATTCATAGACAAAAGAAGATTTTATTCTTTAAGTGAAATGTTATTTCAGAAAATTTTTCTCTATGGACCCCTGTTTTTAAACATGGTATATTTGTTTTTCCCAGTTTCTTCTCATAAAATATTTGGGTTCTGTTCCATTTTGTTTTTGAAGAATTATCCTGCTGATTAAAGCACAGACAGACAACCATTTTCCAAAAAAAAGTTTCTAACAGTCTGCATCTATTAATGGGTGTATAATATAGACCAGGAATACTTCTGTAGTGGTTATATTTGAGCAACACCAGTACTTACGTTATGGAGATGAACTCTTCTCTGCAATCTTGTGCTGTTGGAAGAACTTTTTTGAACAAAAGAAAAAAAAATGAAGTGCCTGAACCATAAAAATACCTGCCTAACACACATTATCTAAAGTGATTTGGTAGTAGCTTTTCTCATTGTTGTGGATGTCTGAATTTCAGCCTGGGGGAAACCAAGAACCAAAGCCAACTCTCTAAAAATTGCCAGTTGCCAGTTGACAAGAGATGTCCCAACACGGGAAAAAAGCATTGCAAAAGTGCTACGTAGATGAGCTCAAAGTGTTTGTTTTTCTGCTTTCTTTTATTTTATTTTATTTATTTATTTATTTATTTATTAAATTTATATCCCGCCTCTCTTCCCCCATCGGGGAACTCGAGGCGGCGTACAACAAGATAAAAAACAGTAGCCTATACAATATAAAATCAAAACACATTCATATGATCCAGACATACAAGAGGGAAGAACAAGGTCTCAATTTCCGTGCCCTCCGACAAAGCCAGGTCTTAACAGCTTTTGTTGTTATCTTTTAGAAGTAGGTGTGTTTTCTAATACATTCTTTGCAATTGCCTCAAATATATTCCAGCCATATTTCTATTTTTTAAAGTAAATATAAATTAATGGTAAATAACATTATTGTAAAGTATTAATTAGGGAAAGTCAAATTCTACTCCCCAGGAAACCAAGCTACCTTTAAACTATTATGGCATATTATGGAAGGTAGTACTGAAAACAAAGGGAACATAACTCTCAGATTTGATCACCCTGGGATATTTGAATTTTTTTACCCATGATATCTTAAATGGACACTTTGATGTTATCTGCTCAGTTGCATATTCATTAATTTATATTATTTAAAGTATTACTTTATTTTAGCCACATTTTATTTCTACCTATAGATCAACTCTACTGGTCATTTATTTCCAAAATACAAAGTTCCATTGTGGTGTTTTATCAAATGGATATAGAACAATTGTATCTTGGGGGCTATTTGTTAGTTTTACTTTTCTAAAATAAACTATTTTCCTAATAAGTTACCACCATTTTGTAAAGTAATCAACTGCAATATTTGCACTATTGTATTGTACAATACATGGCACAACTGCACTGGATCAGTCAGCTTTTTGTATACTAGGTTCAGAATTGTGTTGTCAGAGAACGCAATCAATCTAAGGTATCAGGAGGACATGATCTTCAACAATTGCACAGATGGCGAGTATCCAAATTATAACTTATTGGCCTTTTGTGTGCATCCCTCTTTTCCAATATAAACTGCCCAAGGATATCACCTTGCTTTTTAATGTGGTAACTAGAGAGAGGTTTGTATGTTAATCAGGAGGAACTGTTAGAGATGTGTCTTAATATTCTACTGTTCTGAGGAGATTGCATGTTCAAATAAGTGTAGATTAATAGAGAACAGAAAAGCAGTTAAGTCAAGGTAACAGAATCGTTCAGCCTGCCTTCATTTATTCATATACTTTTGCTTGCCTCCAGCTTATTGTGGTAAATTTATGGATATGGATATCTCTAGTTGTAAACCTCTTCGGGGTCATCATTTCCCTTCCCTATTCCTGATGCTACTCATGCATAACCTACAGCACTTACAGCAGCAAGGCACAATCCTTACTTATGCATTGGTTTCCTCAAGTATAACAGGTGAAATTCTTTATAATAGATATTTATCATTTACTTGCATTTATAAGTCACACATACAAAGTAATGACACTTTACAAATCCAAAGCCACTATTCAATTGTCTTTCATGCAGAATTATCAAAGTCATAAAAATTACCTCAGACATAAATGTAAAAAGAGTAAGGGATACAAAATCATATAATAATTATTCTTTCTCTGCAGCTAGTAGTTTTTTTTTTATTTCAGCGCTTTTTGTTTCTTAACAAAATTCTAGGCTTCTCTCCAAGAAGCCATTTTCCCCAGGTTTTGATTGATTTTTCTGATTTGAGTTGTCTTTAAGGATTGACCCTCATAAATGCAATCTAACTTTCAAATCATTGGGATTGTCTCTAAAGAGTTTTGCTTACAATTTAATAAAGATATCTTACTACAGCAGGTATATATTATCCTTTCCATTATGATTTGTTTATATTCTCTACATCTTTTCTGTTTACATACTGTACTCTGTTTACCATCTCCACATCCTAATGTTATCTCTTCCTTTTTCCCCATGGCATCTAAGTTTCTGGAATAGGCAATAGAATTAAGGGGGGAGGAAGAATAAACCTTAGCTTTCAGTAACTATAACACTGTACCCTTCACAAAATTCTAAACATCACAAAGGAAAAAAAATCATGGTTTTAGATTCAGATGTTGTTACTATTGTTATAAATGAAAATATTATAACATTGTTCCAATATTAAATTCTAACTAAATATATATTCTTGTACATATGTAATTAGAAAACAATAGTAACTATCCAGTTTAGCCATGTATTCAAATGCCTTTTGCAGGTACTGTTTCAAGACACAAGACAGCATGGGGTATTTAAGAACACTAGTTAATTGCAAATCACTTTAAAAGGATCAGTGATTTTGTACTTGCAATGACCATTAGCTGATGTTTGAGTTTCGTTTGCAGCACAAAAAAATCTGTGGAAATAGATTTATTTATTTATTTATTTACTTACTTACTTACTTAGTTACTTATTTATTTACTTACTTACTTACTTACTTACTTACTTACTTACTTACTTATTTATTGTTCTTTGAAACTGATTACGTAAGAAGAATAAATGTACAACTTATCCATTATTTATTCTGATTGACCTCAGTAGACATGTACTTAATTACAATGCTGAACACTTATTAAACACATCTGAATTCTGCAGATGTTATTTCTAAGAAGACAAATAATGTCCTTAATCTGTTACATGCAATAAAGCATTCTTTATTGTATTGTAATCAATATTCAGAATACTTTATTGCATGTAGCAGATGCCTTAGTTATCTTTATAATATATTCTATCAATAAGTTCTGTGTTGAGTGACAGAAGGATATGTACCTGATAGATTAGAAATCACAGTTATTGACTTTTACCCACATAATAAATATATTTATTGTTTGGAATTCACATCTGATTCTTAACAATACTTTCCTATTTTCTATATCATGATTTATGGAAATTATCTTTCTTATTAAAATGCTATATCCATACTAATAGGATTTACTCTGCAATAATACAAAGAAAAATTAATTTTAGGAATGTAAATGTTTTCTTTGAATAATGGAATCCTTGATTGCCAGCATGATTGTTTTTAAATTAAAAATTAAAAAGAAACTCTTGCAATCAAATCACAGAATAACCAAACCTCACTCAATTCATTTCGTTTGCTTGAACGACCTAATTTGATGTTAATAATAAACAATTGGTAATCATTTTATTGAATATTACATCTACAATTTTCTTTTTTAGATGGATAATATTGGTATTATTAAGCAGTGTTGCTGCTGCTTGTCCCTCCCCCTTCATTTCCCTAAAAACATTAAGGTGATTGGATAACCTGGGATGGACATGTCCTGTCCCACTCGTGCTAGCAAAAGAGGCATTCTATGGGTCTCATTTGCCTGGTTATCCAGCTTCTGTCCTCTGGAACATCTTGCCTTCTGATGTGAGTTGGCCCTCCTATGCCTAAAGACCTTGTTCTGCCAATTGGCCTAGGTTCCAAAGGAGGAATAGCACAGTGGAGGAGGTTGATTAACAACAGATCCCACCTCCCCCAATTTCATCCCTGCCCTCCACACATATCCTTATAGTTTAATCTTGGTTTTAATTTATTTATATTTTAATGTACCTGATTATTCTTGACTCTTGACGAATGTATCTTTTCTTTTATGTACACTGAAAGCATTTGCACCAAGACAAATTCCTTGTGTTCAATCACACTTGGCCAATTAAGAATTCTATTCTATTCTATTTATTATTGTAAGGTGCCCAGAGTTATCAATAAATTTTATAAATTAAATTACATTAATAAAATAAAATAAAATAAAATAAAACAAAATGTAGGAAGAATTACATAGCTAGTATAGTATGTAGGAACCCTTTTATTTCACTTTCTACTAGCCAATAAGTATTGCAATGTGACAGAATTGTTGTCAGTAATGCAGTATTTTCCAATCTTACATAGTGTGTGTGTGTGTGTGTGTGTGTTTTATCAGAAGTATGGGATGTATTTGGCAGGTACATAAGTCCTTACTGAATGTGACAGCATAGCCATAGGTTTCTTTGTTAAAAGAATTCATCCCATTTAGTTCTGAGTAAATATTCCATGTTTAGCACTTCTGTCAACCTTCATTTCAGAACTAAGGTATTTTTCCAGAAACTAAATCATCACTTCAGCATCTTGGAAGAAAGCCCAGGCCAGGTAATAGACATATGTCAAGATTATCAATATCAAAGGAATTCTTCAGCTGTGTCATAATATCCCAGTCATTTAGAAATTTAACTGGCAAATCAGCTGTTCTTTAATATGTAACACATGTTTATGAGGCTCTGGACATAATGTTTTATGTCTTATTTATTTTATTTGAAATCAGCATTGTTCAGTTTTTATTCATCTGAACATAAATGGCATGCATATATTTGGAATTCTTACATTACTGTCAGCAGGTGGCATGTTGTATGTGATGAGTTGT